>VZRL01000168.1:136528-189524 GCA_013397895.1 Origma solitaria
GGTCCCTCAGCGGCTCCCGGGCAGGTCCCGCCCCCGCGACCCTCATGGCGGCCCGCCCTGCGCGCTCGCACCTCCCGACCGCTTGGAGGCGCTGTCCCAATCATGTGCGGCCGGCGCCGCTCTGCCCCGCGGGCGGCCCCGGCGGAAGCGGAAGCGGCGGAGCCTCGTGGTTCCGGCGGAGGCGCTCGGAGCCACCGCGGCCCGTTCCTGTTCCCGGCTCCATTCCTGTTCCAGCCTCCTTGCCGGCTCCAGCCCCGCCTATTCCCGCTCTCGGCCCATTCTTCGTCCCGTTCCGGGTTCCATTCGCGTTCCGGCCTAGCTCCCTTCCCATTCCCGTTCTTGGCCCCATTCTTGGTCCCGTTCCCGGTTCCATTCGCGTTCCGGCCTAGCTCCCTTCCCATTCCCGTTCTTGGCCCCATTCTTGGTCCCGTTCCCGGCTTCACTCCCGTTCCCATTTCCGGCCCCGTTCCCGGCTCCGTTCCCGGCCCCGCTCGCACTCCCGTTCCTGCCATGGCGGTCCGCGCTAGCTTCGAGAACAACAACGAGCTGGGCTGTTTCGCCAAGCTCACCAACGCCTACTGCCTCGTGGCCATCGGCGGCTCCGAGAACTTCTACAGGTGAGGGGGGCCCGGCCTGGGCCGGCCCTGCCCTGCCCTGGCCGCGGGGTTCTGACGCCGCTTTGTCCTTGCAGCGTGTTCGAGGGGGAGCTCTTCGGGACCATCCCGGTCGTTCATGCCTCCATCGCCGGCTGTCGCATCATCGGCAGGATGTGTGTGGGTACGTGGCGCGGGAGGGGCCCGGGAGGCTCCGGGGGGACAGGGAAGGCTCGCGGGGTCGGTCGGAGCCGCACCGGGGCTTGAGCCGTGCGGCAGCGTCCCTCGCCCGCGAGCGTTGTTCTAATGCCTCGACTCTGTGAGGAGGAGAAAGGATGATCTCAAAGGTCTTTTCCAGCCTGGCTGATTCTGTGAAGGACGTGGGGAAACAGAGACTCGCCAGGGAGGCGGGGTGGGGGAAGTGTTGGCCCTCGGGGCTGGGGAAGCTCCGCTGTGCCTCAGTGCGGGCCCAGGGGGCAGGCAGAGCCTGGGCAGAGGGAGGCATTACCGAATGTGAAGTCAGGGAAAAGCCTTTCACGTGTTTCTGGCTGGTGAGACCCTGTTAGGTCAGGCCAGCTTCTTGCTTATTTATTCCTTTAACCTTTGTTCAGTAGTCACATCACAACCACACAAACAACAGCGCCTGGGCCTTCTGTAGGGCAAGTGTCATCTGCACAGGGAGTGCCTTGTAAAATGTCTTATCAGTGGCCTTGGGCTTCCTTTAGTCCTGTTGGAAGAGAGAAGGGAGTAAAAATAGTGCCATTCACCCGCACTCTGTGCTTCAGACTGGTGTTTTCTTTCCTATGTGGTGGTTATTTTAAATCTCCTGGGCTGAGCTCTGGGCTTGGAGGTAACACACAGAGCAAGGGCAGCTCAAGCTGTGTGTGAACCGCAGGGAGGTACTGGGGTGTCCTGTGGAAACATTCATTCTATTCTATTTTCTTGTGTCATTTTAGGAAACAGACATGGGCTGCTGGTCCCAAGCAGCACGACAGACCAAGAGCTCCAGCATATCCGGAACAGCCTCCCGGATTCTGTGCGGATCCAGCGGGTGGAGGAGCGGCTGTCGGCTCTGGGAAATGTCACCACCTGCAATGACTATGTGGCTCTGGTTCACCCAGATCTGGACAGGGTATGGGGCTCTGGGGCACTTCCACATTCAGAGTGGGGCTGGGAAATGCTGCCCAGGCTGTGGCTGGAATTGCTCCCTCTGGCTCAGCTGTGGTGAATGTTCTTTGGAGAAGGGAAGGAGTGGGAGGTGAATGTGTATCATGGGACAGGACAAGGGACAGTGGCTCCCCACTGACAGAGGGCAGGGTTGAATGGAATATTGAGAAGAAATTCTTCCCTGTAAGGGTGGGGAGGCCCTGGCACAGATTGCCCAGAGAAGCTGTGGCTGCCCCTGGATCCCTGGAAGTGTTCAAGGCCAGGCTGGATGGGGCTTGGAGCAACTTGGTCTGGTGGAAACTGTCCCTGCCCATGGCAGAGGGTGAAACGAGATGAGTTTTGAGGTCCCTCCAACCCAGACTATTCTGTGATTCAGTGATCATTGGGTGCAGTTTGCTTTGGGTGTGTAAAATCATGTGAATTAGAGCGTGCAAGGGTGTAATAAAGAGCATAAGGAAGAGTGCAGTGAGAACCACCGAAGGAGTTACAAGAGCTGAGCAAGGCAGAGTCTGTCATAGCTGACAGAGGCCATGGATATGCATGATTACATGGAAAGAAAAATAGAAGGGTCTTGTATGAGAGTTTAAAATAAGGGCAGAGGAGACAAAGTTGCTTCTATTTTATGTCTGAGAACTGATATCTTAAAAGCATTGAGAGAGATGTGTTTTGTGTCTGCAGGTCCTGACAGTGTTTGCTTTCAGCTTGTGCTAAAGGTGATGAAGAAATGGGATTTGGTGTTAGGAGTGCAAAGGGAAAAGAAAATAAGGGGATGGGAGAAGGCTTTTCAGTATGTGTTCAATAAGTGTGAAAAATAAAGCAAGATGGCTAGAGGGAGAGAAATCAATATAATTCTCAGTGAAACCTGGAGAGGAAGGAAGTTGTTAAAGTTATGAGAAGGGTAAGACAATTTTGTCCCAGTGGTTTGGGACCAAAGAGGACTGGTTTGCTGGGAATTGACACGAATTATGTACTGCTAACAGAAAGGTGGGATTTGGGCATTTCTCAGCAAAGGCATGAGGTTGTGTTTATAGTGACACAGGAAACTGGGAACATGTGGAGCGTGGAGCATGGCTTTGTGTGTTATCATGTCTGGGCTGCAATGGGCTGTGCAGTGTGGGAGGCTCCTAGCTGAGGGCTGTGTGCGGGAATGGCTTGACTTCCCACTCCACAATACTGTTTAGCTGAAGGCTTTTTCCTCTTCCTATTTGCAGGAGACAGAAGAGATCTTGGCAGATGTGCTGAAGGTGGAGGTTTTCAGGCAAACAGTAGCAGACCAGGTGCTGGTAGGAAGTTACTGTGTTTTTAGTAACCAAGGAGGAATCGTGCACCCCAAAACTTCCATCGATGACCAGGATGAGCTGTCTTCTTTGCTGCAGGTCCCACTCGTGGTAAGGCATTTGTGGGATTGTGTTTGCCCTTCCCATTCCCTCCCAGCCCCATTCCAATGTTTCTCCAGCTCAGAGGCTCCCAGATACTGTTTCTCTGTGAAGTGATTCTGAGTGGGAGGTGAGGAGAAGACTTGAACCAAGTCTTCCAAGACAATTTCCTGTCTTTCCTCAGTCTGAATAAGCAGCTCAGTGCTTTTAGCTGCCTTCTGAAATGTTGCTCTGCTGGGATTATGCAAGTTGTGCAGATACAGAATGTGAGGCTGTCTGTGGTGTGGCTGAAGCCAGTGTTTAAAAAGACTAAGTAAGAAACTCCCATGTCTGCTCAGTTGGATGTGTGAATGCTGTTACCCTTCTTGCTTATTGCGTTCTATTTCACTGAATGCCACATGAGTTTCTCACCAGAGAGTAAAGGCTGTTCATTCATCATTTCATCTGACACCTTCAGTACTTTGCCGGTGGCTGAGTTCATCCTTTTCAGTCAAGACCTGTGCCAGGTGTGTGAGGAGCTGTGCTGTGGCAGCTCCTGCTCACTGCTGCTGCGTCCCTGGCAGGCGGGGACAGTGAACCGCGGCAGCGAGGTGATCGCGGCAGGGATGGTGGTCAACGACTGGTGCGCCTTCTGCGGGCTGGACACCACCAGCACCGAGCTCTCCGTCATCGAGAGCATCTTCAGGCTCAACGAGGCTCAGCCAAGCACCATTGCCACCAACATGAGGGATTCCCTGATTGACAGGTAGGGAGGATCCAACTCTGGGCAGAAACACGGTCTGAATAGGCAATATTTTGTTACAAAGCAGCTGGTTTCACAGTTGATTTGTCTTTTTTAATTACTATTTTTTTACTTCCTCTCCCCTTTTCTGATTACTGACAGCAGTTACTTACTGGGTTATGGAATGTTTTGTTGCTATGAGAATCCTTTTTCTGAGAAATAACATCTGTTTCAGCTTTCAGATTTTCTTTCCTAACTGTTCAGTGCTCAGCTATGACATGAATGGGGTTTTTTAAAATCAAATCTTATTTTAAAAGTTAAAATACCAGTGATTTTGCTTGTCATCTTGGCTTTTGATTGCTGCAGTTACTCAAATGTTATTTCACATGCTTGCTACAACCATTTCTGGAGCCAAAAAGACTGTGAACTTGTCAGCTGCTGCTGTCTTTAACCTCTTATATTTAAAACTTCTAACTTGAATTTTTCTTAAGCCTTTTTGTTAAAGGCTTTGTCCAAGTTACTTTTTAATGTGAGGCAGGTTTTGTTTTCTGCCTGGAGTGGTAATGGTGTGGGACCTTCCCCATTCATTAATCTATGCAAATGATTTTACGTAAGCAAATGATTTTATGTAAGCAGATGTTTTTACATTTAGGCATAAGTGCAGATGAATGTCCTGTGAGAACCGCCTTTGGACTTTGAGTTACAGCTCTGAGGACCATTGAAATGGTGCTAAAAGTGTGTTCCTGAACCACCTGAGCATTGTAACATGGCTGAGTTCTCAGCCACAACCTGGGAATTGTTTATGGCATAAGGAATTCCTTCAGTGGAGAAGCTTTTAAAAAGTTCTTTGCCTCATTACAGTTTGGGTACAAAGTCTTGATGTCTCACAGAGTATCAGAGCCATAATTAAACCTGCTCTGAGCTGTTGATCTTTACCTGGGCCAGGCTGAGTGTGCATTTTGCCTTTGCCAGCCTGACAGGTCTGTTCCTGTGGCTGGCTGTTAACAGCTACAACATCTGCTTCTCTTGTTTCATAGGTCCTTTTCTAGGAGGGGAAATTTCTTCTAGGCCTTTGTAGTTGGAGGGTGAGAACTGACTGGTGTTTTGAAATGCCTTCTGCTCTCTCTGGTGCTGCTAAATCTTTTTTCTGTTTTGTCTTTTAGCCTGACATGAGCAGTGTTGGTTACTACTTCCCAGAAAGCTCCTAAGGAGTGTTGAGCTGCACTATGGATCACAGACTTCTGATGAAGTTTTTGCAGGCCTGGCCCAAGGGAGAGGCTACAAAACCAACCTTCTGTCATCTTTTGTAAACTGTTATCACAAAAACTGGCAAATAACATGCGTAAGATACAAATAAGGAATGCTCTTTATCCCTCTGCTCAGTTCTTCAGCTCTGCTTTCTGGTTTTGTGATGCCAACTGAGCCCCTCAAATTACCCCACAATATTTACTCCTGTGGCTCTTGGATGTTGATTACTAGGGATTATTTTGCCTTAAGTCTTGCCAGTGTCCTGCTCCACAGCAGTTTGTTTTGGCACTACATGCACTGCCCTCTCTTTCCACACTCCTGCTCGAGTGGTGTTTCTGCTTTAGGTACACGTAAGACCCCTTTATATGTCCAAAAATACAGTAGTTTACTTGCCACAAAATCATTCAAAAGTCATCACCTGCTCTTTGGCCCTGACTTGGAGCTGTTGCCATGGGATGGTGATTCTGAAGTGATCAGCTTGAATAAAAACTGGAATTTTTCAGTCAGTCCAAGGGCTTTTAACAACAATAGTGTGGGAGTCCTTGGAGCAGTGTTTGTCACCTGTGCTGCGTCTTGCAAGAGAGAGCCCAAAGGGCAGATTGTTGCCAGTGGGCTTAATTTGTCCTGCAGGAGTTTACCTCCTACAATGGGAAACCCTTAGAAGTCAGCAAATCCCAGTTGATTTCAACCACCTCGTCCGGAGTTACCTTGGGGACAAAGGTTAAATAATACGGTTCTAAGCAGTCGTTTCAGTCAGAGGGGCTCTGCCTGTATGGAAAGCAGCTGTAGGTGCTACTTTTGATCAGAAGATAGTAATTTCTTTCTCCTTAGGTGCTGCTCAGTGATATCTCATTTCGGTTGCTTTCCTGGTAGCCCATTAAGGGTGCACTGAAGGCATAGAAGTGCCTCCATTTCCTATCCTGAGGGTAAGAGGAACCACTTGTCTCCACACAGCTGCCTTGCTCTCAGCTGGGTTCTCTCAAGGAATGATGACTTGAGGGCCGTGTGGGCAGAGGTCTTTTCACCCAGGTGCTTTGGGCTTTGTAGAAAATTGAGGAAATGTCCATTTTTATTTTACTGTCTGGATGTTTGGTGAAGGCTTTGTAAGACTTGGCTGATAAAAGGTTGCTCCTTAAAGTTTAAAATAAAGATTGCCATGATCATCTTTGATCAGATATCAGCCCTTTTGATATCATGCAGCACCTGTCTTGGCACTGACTCCAAGTCTCAGCCTGTCTCAGTGTTCAGAGTGAGCAGCTGCTTTCCTTTGGCCACCTCATGGGGCTCAGCTCTTGGGTGAAGCAAATGTGACACCTGTTCTAAACATTGGTCTGTGGGAATTCCGAACTAGTGAGATGGACCTGTGTACAAGGAAAATAAACTATAATAAAGAATGGATTTAGAACCATGGATCATGGAAGAGGATAAACGTCATGTTTCAATGGCAAGTTGTGTCTCAGAAAACCTGTGCAGTTCTTTAAAGAGTCCACAGGGATAGGGAGAAGGTCTTTTGTACTGCTATATTTTCAAAAGGCATTTAGGGACCCATTCCATGGGTGAATGATTCCTTGGAATGAGGGAAGCCCTCTTCCATGGCTGAGGATGGGGAAAAAGTAACCGATGGCATTCAATGTTACTGTGTCTGGTTTAGGAAATGCAGTGGATTCACACAGAATTTTGCCCATACTGGCTGACTAGAGAGGATGAGGACTGGGTAGAAAGGTAAACTCGGTGCAGCTGAGTGTGAAGTGAAGCACATTGTGGTTAGGAATCCAAATTTCACCCCATAGTGTGAACCCTGAGCTGTACAAGAGCATGTTCCTGATGGAAGGTCTGCATTGGAACTGATGTGCTCAGGCTTCAGTAATGGGCAAGAAAGCAAACCATGTCTGGAGCTAATTAGGAAAAGAAATCCCAAACAGCCCAAAGCAGCACTAGCTGTAAATCCATGATGCAGCTTTATCATGAGCACTATGTGTAGATCATCTCATCTACAAGTGTTGTCAACTGTTTCTGCAAATACATGTTCTGGGGTAATGCTCATCTGCATTAAATTTTGGGTCTTCTGTAAACTCAAAAACTCCACAAGAAGCCAGGGAAAGGAGGAGTGAAGTTCTCATGCTGCTGCGCGTCACTTCCCCTGAAATCCTGCCCCACAGTGCCAGAGCTGACAGGAGCAGGGCTGTGAGGAGGAGGCTGAGCACAGCAGTGTGCAGCAGCAAGGGGGAAATGACAGCCCAGGTGAAGGGTTAGAGGACAGCAGGATTCTGGGTGGCTTTGGCATCACAGCCTGGGGCATGAGCACTGTGCAACACCTGACTGACCCTTTCCATGTGCTTTCATCTCCAAGGTGGTACAGCACTCTCAGTGCTGATGCCAAGAGGTGTTAAGGAACAGTCAATAAAATCAAATTGTATGTTCCCAGAGCTGGGTGTTGCTCCCACGGGTTGTCAGGATTCTTAAAAAAAATTGCTGAGCTACAAAGCTGTGGGTTACATACCGTGGCTAAAGCCACCTGGCACCTTTGCCATCAGGCAGTGGAAGGTGATACGGTGACTTCAGGTGCTAGGAAGGGTTGCAGGAATTATCTGAGGAACTAAAGATACTGGACAAATAGGTAATACTATGAGAGGGGCTGCAATCAAGCCCTGAGATGAATGTGACGATGGAGGAGAGTTGTCCAGAGCTTTTGAGGGAGAAATGTAAGTCTCACAACTCTGGGTTCAGTGAGGTCTTGGGGTGTGTAGCTGTGTGTGATTTAATGACCGAAAACTTTTGTCAGGATCCTTTACAGAGGTTTTTAAATCTCCGAGTCCTCACGGTGTGAGGTGGGAGATCTTGAGGTTTAATGACTAATTTATAAGTTAGGAATAAGTAATCTTAGTGAAGGACCAACCTTGATGAATGTAGTGATCATGCATCCCAGCAAATGTCTAAATTTCCTGGGACAAAGAGCGTGAATGGTGATAAAATTATTCATAGTCAAAAACTGGAGAAAAACTAAATAGGATATTGAGTGCAGTATAGTGAGTGTGGCTGGCAGCTCGTCCAGGGTGTGCCAGGGTCCCTGGGCTGCCCAAACCCCTGGGCTGCAGAGCAGGATCACAGGAACACACCTACAACAGCCTTTTGTTCGTGGGAGTTGAATTAGCATTGCTGATCCTTGCTCCCCCGTGGGAACAACATGTCCTGCATTTCTGGACAGCAGCTGGAGCACAGCCCCTGCCCACAGAGAGCTTTGGCCAGGCTGGTGGGCAGTGAGTTCATCCCCTACTGCTCAGGCCGGTGCTTCTGCAGCACAGCACACGATCCCAGCAAAGAGCTCGGGATCCGTGGGAGCTGTCCCTTACACAAAGCCCGATGTTTGTGCCCAGATCCAGGTCAACCCAGGACTGCCCTGGGGCTGATCTCAGCAAAACAGATGATAATGAATGGGGTTGTGCTGGAGGGAAGCTGCTCACCCCTGTGGCTGCAGACGGCTGTTCTCACTCTCTGAACACTTCTGGGAACACCTCAACCCCTGGAAAATCAAATACATAACACCTGCCTCAGGAGCCAGTACAGGACAGATAGAAGAGGCCCCGAGGTGTTTCTGTGGCTCTGGAGCAGCAGCTGAGGCTGGGTTTTGGCAGCCCAGAGCAGCAACTTGCCTTGCTGCAGCCACCCTGGGCACACGGCTCAGCCTCCTGCCCACCCTGGCACTGCACTGCCCGAACACCTCATTCCTTGGACAGGCCAAAAACCTCCCTTTGGGTGGAGGCGGGGGAATATAAACAATAAAGGCATTGCTCTCCATTGTAAATTTTTTTTAATTTTTTTTTTAATGATGGCTGTTGGAAGTTGCTCAAAGGTTTGGGCTGTCGCAGTCCCGGCGAGATGGCAGCGTACAATGAGACCGAGGTGCCATGTGGCTGTGGCGTTCGTGGTGTGTGTCCCACCACACCTCTGGTACACAGAGCAACGCGGAGTAGCGTGGGGGTGTCTGATCAGTAGCTCTGATTTCGTTTGGTCCTTCGCACTCCTTCACCCATCATGAGACGTTAGCACGTTTTGTCACTACAGTTCAAAGTTTCGCATCTACGAGCTTCTCACTTACTTTGTAATATGTTGGTAATAGTTTATGTTTAAACACAATAAACAGCTTGGCTATGGAAATCAGTTATGAAGGACAAAATACAGTTTGAGACCACGCGTTAATGCAGTCCTAGTGGGCTTCACCAGACAAATCTATGTGTCTATCCTGCTTCACCAGAGCAATATTTGAGCACTAATTAGCAATCCAGAATGCTAACAATCTCTCTGCTGCTTTGTTCCTCATTGTAATTAGGAACAGTTTTAGTGTGTTTGTCGTTCTTGGGGTTTTTTTCAGAGCTGACATTATAAAGCTGTACTTTTTCTATACTAAGTGGACATTCTGTGCATTGCACTTCCATTGCACTGAATAAAATTCTTTTATAGGCAGAGGACTTAGGTTAATCACCTGTTCCCCATGGTGAGCAGGCAAAGCAATTCCTATGCTGACATGGATGGCACTTCTGTACAGTGCTGGACTTCACTGTGACACTGCACTGCAAGAGACTCTTCCACTCTCACTCAACATGGTAAAAATATCAGCATCAACATGAAAATCAGAAGTTTGTGGTTAGGGCACAACGTCCTGAACCACTCACAACTGTAAGAGGGACAAGCAGGAGCTACTGTTGTAGGAAGAGACCTGTGGAAAGTCACTAGCTGAAAGTTAAGGTATTTTTCTTGCCTTTACCTGATTTTTATGGCTCTGTCAAACATGGTGAACTCATTCTACTGTGTGGCATGCTTCCTTTGGTCCTTGCCAAATATTTGCCTGTGAAGAAGTGAGCAAAACAAAAAAAAACCCCAAATTTTGAAGGCATACAATGTTTGTAACATCTACAGGGGTTGGATTTAGTTTTATAAACAGGCCTAATTCTTACTTTACCTTGATTATTTCAGCAAAATATAATGACAACCTCACTCCAAATAAACATTTCCATTCTCCTGAAACCCAACGTACAAATTCCACAATCTAGTTACACATGCCACAGAACAACAACTCATCTTTTCCCAGCATCTTAATGGGCAGAGTGCAGTCTGCGTCTATACACATTCCCAGTATTTCGGTAACCATTGGTTCATGGGTTCTTGCCGGCGGGAGTTTAAACCAACTTATATGACATTTAGATATTTCTTTCATGAGTGGCTCCCAAAACAAAAACCATGATTTTTTTTAGGCCCAATTACTATGTCTTCAGATTGTCCCAGTCTAGGGCTTGATGTTGCCAGGTGTCTGGTTTGGTGCTTCTCGAGCTTCTGCTCCGCACTCTGGTACCTCTTTGAGTGCTCAGTGGTTCCTTGTGCACTGTGCTGAGTGGCAGCGTTGATTAGTTATGAATGTACAAAACATCTGACCAGCAGGTATTGGAAAATCGTATCCAGGCAGATCCCTGGATTTTGTAATAAACTAAGAAGATCTTTTAGAATGGTTCAGCATCAGCATGTCTTCTGCTTATGACACTGAAATAGTTCTTGTTCATAGATTTCATGATCTTAATTCATTTATGAGACAGCTATTAAAAAAATGGTTCTGTTCAGAGGTGGTTTAGCTACACTGGAGAATGCTGGGTTTAACAGGGAGCACTGGTGCAGGGAACTGAAGGAAGTTTCCCAGATCAGTTGAAACCTGTCTCGAAGACTCTGGTGCTGGCAGAGCGAGCCGGTGGATGGCACTGCGACCGGCAGGTGACCAATGCAGTACAAAGGAAAGAGGCTCCGCACTGCAAGGCTGCCTGCCTGTAATTTTTCCAGTTTTCCTGCTTATTTCCATCCCAGGCTGTCCAAAACTTGTAGGTCACTGAAGTAGTTTTGTTTGGTAGGCTTTTCAATGCATTTTTCTCTTTTTTTAATGTGTCCATAGTCCTCATCAGCTCAATGAGTTGAAATGTGCAGCAGGCTGTGTCATACCCATTCCTGGACAGGTCTTTTGTAGTACACAACATTTTGCTGCACCTCTTTGTTTTTAAACTGGAAGATTGTGTATACCAGGACCAGGATACACAGAGACAAGATGCAGGGGATCACCACTGCGATGGCATTGACAGTGCTGGGCATGTCGTTGATCGTCACCATGATATCCACGTCGTCGTGCGGGAGGCGCCGGTCCTTGCTCCGCTCAACATCCTTCTGGTTACAGCCCATCCAGTCCTTGAGGATCGACCTGGGGTAGCCTGGCTCCACGCTCAGCCTCTGGTTATCAAACTTCCAGTACTCCTTCCCTTTGTAAAAGTAGGTGTAAACTAGGAGACAAAACAGAGAGCATTTCTCACTATTTCTGGTTGATGAGAACCAGAGGAACCTCCTTATGGGAGGACATTTAGGCAGTGTGGAAAACTGAAGCTGGCCACGGCGCGGGTCAATAAAACACATTTATCCAGGGCATTCCCAAGCCATTGGAAAGTGAAGGTGGTTTTGGCACTGGGATTTAAAGGAGAAGCCACAACCCTGGCCTGTGTGATCAACATTGCCATGGAACACCATTCCCCCTTGCCAAGAAAAGCTGGGAATTAAAAAAGAAACCCTAGTATCTACAAAGGAAGGGTTCTGCAGTGTGTTATTTTTTACTAAAGCATGTGTAAATATGTGCTTGTCATTACCAAGTGATTAACTTCACCTGCAGGGTGCCAGAGTGTGACTGAATGTGACAGTGTTTGGAAGAACACCAGGTTTCTGTTCACCCAGCTGAGTAAGATGAGTCCTTTTAGACACAGAATCCTGAAGATTTGGCCTGTGTTAAGGAGCAGTGTTGTCCTGCTGCTAATAAAAGGGCGATGCTTTATGCTACATGCTTTCTGAAGTATCTCCCTCTCCCCAGTGACTTATTTTATAATGACTCTCAAGTAATTAGACAAAAAAAGAAAGAGAACAGGAGAAGGGAGCTTTGGTGAAAGTGTTAGGTCTCCAGCACCATTCCCCAGCTTGGCTGGCTCTCACTGCTGTCCTCTAGCCTGGGCCAGCCCTCCAGCCCTCCAGATCTGAACACAGCTTCAATGAAACATACCCCTTTTGTAAGCTCTTTCCCTAACTGGAAGATGAGGAAACCTTCAGAGAAAGAAATGTGTTGGAAGGAGCTTCTGGAGGTCCAAGCCCCTACTAAGTAGGGAAGCATAACTTCAAGGCTAACTGCTAACATCAGACAGGTTGGAGCCTTTAGCAGAGAGCCTGAGCTCACTACAGGTAAATTAGGAGGAAAAGTAAGTTCCAGCATCCCCAGAACTGGGGCCCAGGAAAGGTTGGGGAGGATCTGTTGAGGCAGAAAAAGTCCCATTCCCACAGAGCTGGATTGCGACAATGTGGTTTAGCAGCTGAGGAGGTGTGTGGATTGGAATGAGGGTCACGAAGGATCTCAGACTACTGCTGCCCACAAAACCCAGGTGATGCCACGGCTCCTGAGACTCGATTCATGGATCAGGAAATACTCAAAACATTCCACACCCCACCCCCAGCCCCCAGCAGAGCCCAGCTGTCACCCATCTAACAGAGCTAATGACTGCAGACACATACAGCCTTCCTTGCTGATGAAAGCCCCCTGAGGGGCCTGAGGGATTCCTCTCCACACGGTGATGGGCTTTGGGTATCCTGGGTCCGTTGCTCTCTTGTCCTCGTTGTACCTCCAGTACCTGTCCCCTTTGAAGAAGTAGGTTTTGCCCACGGGCTCCCAGCGCAGCGCCGTGTCGATGCCCTCCCGGGGCAGGCAACTTCCCAGCTCCACCAGGCTGTGAGGGTAGCCTGGCTCTGCCGTCACTTCCTTAAAAACCCAGTACTTATCTCCTAGAGGTGAGTAGGGACACAAACAAAAACAGATTGGCCTGGTTAGGAGTTGAATCAGTATGAACCTAAACCAACCGCAGTGAACCACAGCATGTTGAGGGCTTCCAGGCTTAACTGTAATCTGCTCCTTCACTTCATTTTGAATCTGAAACCTTATTTCATCTGCTGCCCCTCAACTCTTGTTTTGGAAGAGCTGTTGAACAATCCTTTCCCATTTACCTTCTCATGCCAGTCATGATTTCAAAGACTTCACTCACCCGTCTGCCATCCCTTGCTCAGGCTGAGGTGTTGATCAGCACAAGCTTTTCAGACATTTCTGTTGCCTTTCCCTGAGCCTTCTCAAGTTTTAATACAGTTTAGAGAGCTGAGGTACTAAAGCTGCAGACACAAATTCGGAAGAGCAGGTACTGTGGTTTGGTACTGACCGTGCTTCCCAGCCACCCTTCCTGACTCTCAACTTGCAGGATCCTCGTCAGACACTGTCACAATACAAGGAGCTAAAAGTGGGGAACAGCCCAACGTTGGTCACTTTGTCTCTTTAGCAGACAACTGTCCAGAAATGAGTTCTGGGAGTGCCCCGCACCTGGAGAGGCTTCAATGCCCTGGTGAAAGGTGTTCAAGGAGACAGGCAGGAGACTGACACTGCCTGGGAAATAGGAGCTGTTTCTTGTTATCACGCGAAAGCCAACTTCCCCTAACTGATATTAACTCTGTACAGAAATTGTCCTGGCAAGGCCAGCACACACTGAACTGTATTTTAAGGATCAGCGGCTGCTTGAAGTGCCTCCTTGGAAAAGGACAAGGGTGCAGCGTACCTGTTTTCACCATGTTCATGCCATAAAAGCAGCCTGAGGTGAGGCAGGAGTGGTTGGCTCGTACTGAACTGTACTGTACCTTTGAAGAAAACGAATTTGCCATCAGAGCGCTCATAGGCTGCGTCGATCTTTGCGGGGAGGCCCTTCCAGAACTGCTCAATCTGCATGGGATACCCCTCCTGCACGCGGTTGTTGCGCAGACGCCAGAACCAGCGATCCTGAGAAAACCAGAAGCCTCTTGAGAATGAGAACTTTCATCTTGCAGTCAGACCCGGCTGGGTCCAGCATCCAGCACCGCTAATCTCTGCCTAGGCCCCGTAACCATTATAGACACAAGTCCTGCTTCAGGTGACAGCTCCAACCCAGCCCAACACTGTCTCCAGTGTGGGAAGTGCTGTGAGGGGGAGCTGGCAGCCCAGAGGGGGAGATACTGATTGATGGTGCAGTGAAAACGGGTGGAAAGAAGGAGAGGGAAAAGAAGCAGGGGCAAGTGAGTCCACAGTTGTAGGTATTGTGACCTCTCCATGTCTTGTCACTGAGGTGTCACGCTTGTCCTGGTACAGCTGAAGCTCAACTCTCGGAGCCCAGGAGGGCCAGACAGCCTGAACGTTACCTGGTGACTGTGTGACACACACAAGGTCTAAAGGCACAAAGGAGTCATGAAACATCCCTTTAGATATGAGACCATTAGTTAAAGCTGCAGAGCATGCTCAGGGATGAGCACTAGCAGGACAGAACCTGTGAGACTTCTCCCAGATTCCATCCCAATCTTCAACTAGTTTCAGTTCAGGAATCTTCTGCAACTGACGTGGTTTGTCCATTTAATGACCTTCAGTATGTCCCCCTCCACACTACACACCCATTGGGCAGAGTGAAAGCTACTGGTATTTCGGGAATGGGATCATGGATGTCCATATCCTAATGGGTTATTGAGCAAAGCTTCTCCTTCCTCCCCGGCTGTAGTTTACAAGGAAGGTTGACTCAAACTCCCCAGGTAGGCTGAGTGGTCCCAAAGCCCCAGTTCCACCCACGTCACCTCTGAGACAATGAGACTTGCTCCCAGAAAAGCTGGGTAGTGTCTGAATTCTCTGCCAAGGCACCCAGTTCCACTTTTTGGATCACAGGCTGCCCTGGGAATTTTGTAAATCCCATCAGGCACTGTTTCCTAATATTACAGAGCCAATCTGCTTACCCTTCCTTCCAATCTTGCTCGGTCATCACCCTCAGAGGAACAGAGATATTTTCATAGGCATTTCGAATCTACCAAATAATTCTATGAATCTTCTCCAGCAATACAATTAAGGGAAGACTCATGGGTAAGTGGGAATTCTTAGTACCTTGAAAACAAACATTTCTCCTCTAAAGAGAGCCACAGTGTTAAAGTTGCCATCACAGATGTTCGGTTTGGAGCCAGGGAGAGATGGCCTGTCACCCAGAGGAGGACTGGGAGGTCGTGGCTGTCTCTCATGTTTTCTTTCCGAAGTGGAGTGAATTCTGCGAACAGGAAGAGTTGGTAAAGGCCTGGTTGGCTCCAGGGGCTCGACAGGAGGACCTAGAAGTGAAAAGGAATATATTTAGCAAGTGGACAAGCCTGGTTTTCTGTAAGCTTTAAAAGGTTTCAGGCTGGATGGACAGTGCTGCCAGAGATTTACATACTCCTGATGCAGAACTCATTCCCTAGAAATGGGGAGCACAATGAGATGCATCCACACACGAAAGCTATCCCAAAACAGACAAGTGATAAGAACTGAAGAAGATCCAGAATGTTTCTGTAGGTCTTCCCAAGGAGGCTGGAGCTAAAAGGAAGGAGGAGCCATACCAGTCATGTTCCCAACTGAAATGAAAGGTGGTAACCCTTAAGTAGAAATGTTTAGTAGACCATAAAAAAAAGGCAACAAAACCGCCTAGAAACCAAAGCAAAACCAGAAAAGAAGTTAGGGTGTGAAAACCAGTGCTACATTGCAAGGGGAACTGCAGGGAGTACTTCATTACAGTTACCAATCTGTGCTTTCAGAACTCCCTGATGAACAGCTGTGACAAGGGACCTTATCCCACTCAAGTGATGCCCTCCTGGCACAGCTCTCACTTTCCATCCTTCCCCAGCTCAGCTGTGGGATCTGACAAGGCTGCAGGAATGCACAGAGCTATGAAAATACAAGTGAGTTAGACTGGAGCAGAGGTCTTAAGCTACCTGTGCCATAGGATGTTTTCATTAACAGTTAGTGACAAAATCTGGACCAAATCTCACTCTGAGAGTCACACATTTCTCGTTGCTTCTCAGAGAAGGCCATGAGTTAATATGGCAATAAGCAGAAGGCCACTAGAGCAAGGGATTTTGGTGGGCTTGAGATCTGACGATGGTTTATTTGGAGGGATCATGGTTTCAATTTCATTCTGAGCCTGCAGGACAAACCCCCGCCTGTGGGCAGAATTTAAACAGTTTCAGTGTCACTGTTTGGGGCTGAGGTGCTGCTCCCCAGCTGGGGGTGAGCACTGGCCCTGGACAAGGCTCATCCTCACAGCCTGGAAGAGTCACCCTGAGCTGGGCACTGAGCGAGGGAAGGGATTTATGAGGAAGGATTGAGATACCCATGGAGGCCACTCATCTGTGGGGTTAGAAGATGACTTTTGCAGATAAACATTTTGAACTATGCATCCTGAAATGATGGTTTGGTGCCCGAGTCCCCATGGCAGCTTAACTCTTACATGTTCCATTTTCAAAAGGTTCCTAAAATGGATGAGTGCTTAACATGTCCTGGAAGGGTGACCAGGTCAGTGAAAATCCTCACAGCTAATGAAAAAGAAGCTGTCAGAGAAAGCCACCACACTAATTGTTAATAAGGATGCAACAGTAAGAATCTCGTGCACAGGTTTCACAGATTTTATGTTCAGAAAGCACCACAAGGATGGTAAAGTCCAGCTTCCTTCAGTACCAGGCCAGAAACCTCCACCAGCGAGTCCCGAGATGAGCCCAGTGTTTTCGGGGCAGATACAGCCCATTTTCCAGACTTCTAGCATAGAAAATCCTGTATAATGCTCAGTAAACTGCTCTAATTATTAAGCCCTGTCACAGCTGAAGTCTGTCTTAACCACTGCCTGAGTTTGTGCTTTACATTCAGTGTTTTCTTTCTTATCTCTAGTGTCTCAACATTTAATCATTTATAGACCTTGATGGGGATGTTTTTAAAATTCTCCTTAATGAACTAAATAGAGCAGTTCCTTTGGTCTGTTGCTGCAATGGCTTTTGGTTTTAAGATCGTGAGACTTACACCTCTTTTCTAAAGCTTTTCAAATGGATGGCTGTATTTCTTCAAGGTGACTTGTCTTCATAATGTGATATTTTGTGCTATGTGCAGTCATTAGCAACTATTTTTATTTACTTTGCTCCAGAACTTTAATAAAAGACATCAAATATTGCTCACATAAATACTTTAAATGAGGATTCTCTGTTGATGATTACCCTTTTAAAGCTGTCTACATGAAATGGATACAAATATTATCCCCATACTGTGTATTTCTCAACCCCTCCATTCTTATCTGGTCAGTGCCCAGTACTTTACCTGCCATAGAATTTCCTAACTCTGATACTGCTGCGCTAGAGACCTGTGGATTTTCCCCAGATGGGAGGCAGCCAAGGTCTCCAGACAGAGCCTGTGACAGGAGCAGGGTGGGCTCATCCACAGCAGCACTGCGGCGCAGCTCAGGAGGTGCTTTTGGAGACAGACCCTGTCCTGTGTTTTTAGTCACACTCAAGTTCATTAAACACATCCTTTTTGGACCAAGCTAAACTTGAAGATGCATTTGGGGAGTGCATCCAGGGTGCTGCAGCTGCAAACAGGCACCACAGGGCACAGCAAGAGCTGACCCACAAAACCATTTCCTTCCTCAAAATACATACAAAGTGGGTGTCTGGTCCTCAGCATCTGATTTACTTCACACCATCCCATCTCCACGTGTACTGCTGCTATTCTTGTCTGCTCACACACCCACGGGACCTTTCTGTGGCGGGAAGCAAAGGCACCTCCCAAGGGCAGGTCAGCTGGGGCTGTGTGGGCTGGAAAGCTGCTGGAGGCAGGACTGAGTTGGTACAGTGGGACATGCACAGGAAGGGCTGGGAGTGGGCAAAGGGGCCCCAGACAGACCCTGCACAAAGGGGCTCTGGTTTGTTCCCAGGGGAGGGGAAGCAGTGTTCAGCTCCTGCCTGGGCAACTAAAGGAGCAGGAAGTTGGCAACCAGGTTTGGATGTCAAAAATGGCCCTTGGTGCCAATGATAGATCCCGAGTCAATGAAGTCTGAAAACCAACAATTTACATGCTCAGTGATGATGGAAATGCTTGCCTTAGGGAAGAGAAGGCTTGACTGAGACCTAAGCAAGGGGACAATAATCGATGATTCACTGCACACTGCAATCACTCATTAAACAGCAGCACAACCCTTCCCCTCCTGCACTGCGTTCCCCAGGGTTTTGAGTGGATGTGGTTGGTAAACAACACTGGAAAACCTCTAATGCCTGTCCTGCCTGGTAGGATTCCCCTGCCAACAGCCTGGCACAAGGGTCAGCTATAGCCCATTGCTGCAGCAACACAAGGGAGGTGTAGTTTGCTGTTCCCTCCCCTTTGCAAGGGGCAAATGCTGCCATGCACTGACCAAAACAGAGAAGCACTTCTGTCACCAGAGATGACTGCGAGCAGTAAGATGATGACATGAGATTAATTCCTTCTCCCTCTCCTTTAACAGAAAAAAAGGGTGAAATAGGAGTAGTACCTAAAAAAAAAATAATCAATGAATGTGTCTGATGGGTCACAAAGACCCACTGGACACAGAAAATCTGACACACAGAGAACCTGACAATAAGGTGCAGAATAGGGACTACAGTATTATGCTTATTATGATGGAAATTTAACATCACGCATGACTGGAGTTACTAATTCACTGTCTCTGCACAAGTGAGAGAGGACCACTCATGTACCCACTCACAGCCTGCCTTGCCCCACTGCAGAACAGCAGTCCTGCACAGCTCCCCAGCTCACCTTCAGTGCCCAAGGCCTGTCACAGTCATCTTGGAGAAGGAGAAATTTCAAAGAGCACCTGCAACCCAGGGGATCAGTGTAAAGGCTTTAATTAGCCCTAAGGTGCCACTGAAGCAGCACGCAGAGAACTGGCACAGCAGAAGCAGTTGTGCACACCTGGTCAGGATGGTGCCAAGCAGCAAAGATTCAGATGAACCAGGGATTTACATTAAGGAAAACATTTGCTAGAGCAGTGGAGAGAGATCCCAAGTCAGGCCCAACAAGGGAACGTGGCCCTGTACGAACCCACTGATGGCCATGGCCAAACCAGAGCTGACACACTGCTCTGGAGAGGGACCCAGCCCTGGCAAGGCTTCCCACACGTGCGGCAGGTTGTCTGCAACCTGCTTGGATACAGACTTTGTGTCATTTCTCTTCAAATATTCCTCTTACTGTCTTTCCTTGCCAGCCATGGATGTTTCATTGCTATCTTTCACTCCTTTTTTTGTTTTTATAACCCAGGTCTTATACTTTATTCTGATTGAAGGCTTGTCTCCTTTCATGCTTACACAGATTGCATTTTTATTTTTAATTGCTGCCTCCACTTTGTCACTGAGTGTGGCTAAAGGTGGGAGAGGATCCTACAGCTGTGCACGTGCAAAGAGCAGAGGAGCACACAGAAAACAGGGAAATCCTCAGGTCCAAGTGCTGCTCAGGCAGAATTTGGTGTACAGTTATGGGGATGGGAAGCAAAAGCACAGCCTGTCCACTGGTGGAGAAAGATGCTCCCTCATAAGACCTAAGGCACTGCAGAGCCCAACCTGGCACAAAACAGAATGAGCAGACCCCATCCATTAGGGAAGCTCACCAGTCATTCCTATTTCCAGACTCTCATCACAGTAACCTGCCTCCAAAACATCCAAGGCAGGATGGAACAGCTTTACCAGCAGCAGAGGTGAGTGTGTGAACAAAGAGTCACTTTAGAGGTGCTGGCACTGTGGTATTTAACACAGGGACTGACCGCACCCACCAGTGCTATAACAGGGCAGCATCGCACACAAATCACATCCTCTGTTACTACACCTCCAAGCAACTTCAGAGAATCAGACAGGAAAAAAAATCTAATTAGCCAAAAAACTACGTGAGAGAGCTTATTGCATGGGTCTGCAAATGGGCCTGAACCCAACCACCTAACTACCATGTGTGATCCCAGCACCAGAGCCAAGCCCACCCCTGGGACTGACCCTGCAGCCACTTCCACACAGGAAGCAGGTAAGAAATCTCCTGGAGCTGGAAAATCTATAATCTGGAGGGAAGCAACTTGCTGGGACTTTACAGACACTGTGTGGAGAAGAAGAGTTTCTTCCTCTCTACCAGAACCAAGGCAAAGAATGTCAGAAAGCTTTTGGGTCACAGCAGATCACCTTCAGAGTGTGACTTCCACCACTGGCACTTAGCCTCCTCCCTTCAAGCTTCCTCTGTCGCAGACCATCTGATTATCAAGGTGACCTGTGAAGATAACACAGAGAGAGGAGGCATTTAGGAGCCACTGTGTCGATAGTTGAGGACAAAATATAATTGTACTGTCCTCCTGGCTATTGACAGAGTGTTCCCTCAACTGCACAGCACCTGCCTGGAGGCTCAGCACCTCCCTGGCTCAGTGTGTCCGAGCCAGCAGCTCCCTGAGCCTGCCAGCACAGAGGAGGCCTTCTAACAAAGGCCTCTCCTTATCTTCTTCATATTCACTCCGAGAAGAAAACTATCCTGCAGACTACAGTTATGGTTTGGACAGTTCTGAAACAGGAGGGTTTTGGTTGCAAAAAGCCGAGCTGCCTGCGTGCCTCTGCAGCACTGAACCCTCTGTCCACACACAGAAGCAAGGCTCCCTGGTTTCAAATCAACGCCCATGATCCAAGGGAGCCAGGGAGAGCGAGAGAAGCCCACCTGGCAGCTCTGCAGCCCCCAGGGCAGTGCACAGAGGCCTCTGCTCACACTGCATGTGGCAGCTGCCAACAAGCTGCCTCAGGGGCAGAGGTTGGCCACGAAACTCCAGGCGCAGGAAGGACTCCTTTCCCTCGCTCGCTTGATAAACTCATCCACAGAGCACTTGGCACTTCTGGGCTGAAGTGAATTAAGCTGTCCCAGTTAGCCTCGGCCCTTGCCACAGTGCAGGACAAGCCCCAGCACCCACAGAACAACAGGTGGGCAGTCAAGGTCTCTGTGATCATCCCTGGGTGGCAGGAAGGGTTTCTCGAGCCCTTCTCACACAGACATTCTCCTCTGAATGACAACTGCCCCCCAGGTGATAGAGCATTCACCTGGGAGACAAGCACCCACGGCAGCCATCCTTGCCCTAAGCCAAAGGGAATGCCCTCCTGGGCTCTGGAACGAGGTGATTCACCTTGCACTTGGGTTCTCTGCCGTGGGTGCCAGAAAACTGGGTCCAAAATTCCCAGGCTAGGCAGGCAAATGATGAGAGGCTGGGACTCTGCAAGATGCTCCAGTTTCCCTCTGAAAAAAATTCAGAAGCCTGACACCTGCTCCATTGCAAAACAGAATATTTTCCTACACTCAGAAGGATCTGTAGGATGAGATAAGTATTTCCTGGCCAGCCATGACACACACCAGTGTTTTTCCATCAGCTGAGAAACCTCCCAAGAGAGATGGGCTCCTTCTCAGCCTCCCCTTTGGAAGAGTCCTCCAAGTGTCAGGTGGAGCCCAAGGACAGCACAGGGAACCAAGCAGTTACTCCCTGTGTTTCAGAGGAATGGGAATGAAGACCTGGCATATGGCAGGTGAGGCTCTGTGGATGCACCAGAGGCAGAGTCTGGTGTTCCCTGCTGGGTCCAACAGAGTCTGTGGACAGGAGGAAAGGTGCAAAGGAAGTGATGCAACACAGAGAGGGGGCCTGGTATCTCTGCAACGTGCCAGAGATGTGGCACCACGGCACATCCCTCCAGACTCCTGATTTCCACACATTTTCCTTCCCCTCTCCTCCTATGACCATGGCACCACGAGGCACGGATCCACAGGTCCCAGATCTGGCAGCTCCTAGAGATGAGGTCTTGGATATTACTCTATTTCCCCCCCATGTCCAAGAGAACATTTTCAGAGAACAGTTCCAGGTCCCGCATGACAGCAAAGCTCACTCTGATGGTCCCACTCACAGTGCAGTGTCATCACATGGAAATTCTCCACCAGGTTTTCTTGCTGTGCCCTCACAAGCCATGTCACACACAGGTGTAGTTTACCAGGAGCTGGGACGGTCACAAGGGTCTGCAGGTTACAAGCATCTCTGTAATGCCACTGGGAAAAGGGGAGGGAGGTTACGGAACCTGTGCATGCTGCACAGGAGGGACAAGGCCGACGGAAGGTCCTGTTTGCTCACCGACACTGCCCTGCTGATCCCCTGTTTCTGGATGTCAGGGCTGGTGTTACTAAGTTCCTTGGCCAGGGGCTGGAGTGGTTTCATGGCCACCCTGGACCTCAGCCCTCAGGGGGGCAGCGTGCAGGGAGCTCTTCTCTCGAGCTGCACAGAAGATGTGTGAGGCTGACACTTCCTCAGTGAGATTTGGGATGACCCAGATCTTTGAGGTTGTCTCCAAGTTTAAGGACCTGGTCTACCTTTGAGTGATTAGGAGATGTCCCCTTTGTGACCCTGGGCTTCAAAAGAGCCCTGCAGGTGAAGGCCTGGTTAACCAGCCCTGAGCACACGACTTGTCCCTGCACACCATGCCAAGCCCTCTGCTCCCCTGACAGTGTCAGAAGAGTCACTCCCAATGAGAGGCTGCTTCCCCACCCACTGCATACCAGTACTGAGAGCAGGACGTGAAGAACCATGGAATCACTGAATCATTCAGGTTGGAAAAGCTCTCTGACATGATCAGGTCCAATGCTTTACCAGCACTACCAAGCCCACCACCAAACCATGTCATTAAGTGCCACATCCACACCCTTTTCGAATACCTCCAGGGATGGTGGCTCCACCACTGCCCTCAGCAGCCTGTTCCCATGCCTGATCACCTTCCTTTTAGTGAATAAATCTTCCCTAATTCCCCGCCTAAAACTCCCCTGGTACAACTTGAGGCTGTTTCCTCTTGTCCTGTCACTTGTTACCCGGGAGACCCCTGAGCCCCAGCTGGCTGCGCCCTCCTGTCAGGACAGGGTGACCAGTGCTGCTCAGGGTGACCAGCTCAGGGTGACCAGTGCTGCTCAGGGTGACCTGCTCAGGGTGACCAGTGCTGCTCAGGGTGACCAGCTCAGGGTGACCAGTGCTGCTCAGGGTGACCTGCTCAGGCTCTGTGACAGCCGCAGCTGAGCACCTCCCCTCTCCCCACCTGCAGCTCCCTGCTGCCCTGGCCTCAACACTACAGCACAGTTAAGAGGGCACGCAACAGGATATCCAGGGGACCTAAAACTGCTATCACTTCCAGTTTAATTCCTTCCTGGGCACGTCACTTGTGACATGGGCACATAAGTACAGAGGGAGATATCCTTCTGAAAAACACACATAAAAAAGAGTCCTGCTATTTCCTTGTTTTGTCAAGGAACATGCTGCAGGAAGCAGCTCTCAGGAGATGGGAATGTTGCTGACTTGTGCTACAGCTCTGTCACACGGGGACCTGCTGGCCTTGTCCTCAGTAGCTCAAAACTGCAAGTAACATTTTAAACACTGACCTTACACTTATCAGCATGAAGCACAAACAAAAGTTCACATCACCCACTGTCCCTTTGGGTGAGTTTTGAAATAAATTCAGAAGAAAATAAATTAACAGTTCAACAAATCATTATATGACAGATCTAGACGTATTTTTTTTTCTAATGGATAAACACAGATACAACACGAAATACATTTAAAATGCATCATTCTCAAAAGAAGGAGACAAAATGGACTTCGGCTTTCGTACAGACTCTGTTCTTTGTTCTAGCAACTTCAGTGGAAAGAAAAATTAGAAGTTTTAATTATAATTATTTTTTTAAAAAGGATGCTACAGACAAGACAGTGGCTCTGCGACTGACTTTGCAGAGTAGGTTCCTAAATAATATGTATTGAGCACATGCTGCTGCACTGTAAACAATGCAGCAGCAAGAAAGCAGGACATTTTGGGTTTTGGAGAGGTGCTCTGGCAGATGGACTTTTGGCATTCCCAAGGCACAACAACGCAGAGTGGCACTGTGGAAATAAAATGCATTAGTTGAATGTTCCTGCTGAAGTTACAAGAAGGATATTTCAGCAGGCCCTTCTCAGTTTTGAGATCAGGTGAAGCGTTCTGTTCTTTCACCTTTAGTTCCAGGGAGAAACATCACCTGAATTTTCCATAATTTCTTTGTGAACCATAAGAGTAAAACCTAATTTTAAATTCAACTTTATTTTTTGGACTGCAAGTCTGTACTAAGGGCCGAAATCTCCAGCTGGGGAAGCAAAGCTCCTTCTTCTCCCCACAGGATGAGTTATCTCTACAACCCCTAACACCATCCCCAACCCGTCCAGCTCAGAGGCCTCAGAGCCCCATTCAAGGGAGTGCTGGTCCCAGCTCAGCCCCTGGTGCTCTTGGCTTGAACCCCAAAAGTGAGCAGGAAGGCTGTCAGCTCCTTATCTGCTCCCTTTCCAAAACCATGTCTGAAACCAGAGAAACCAGCTGTTTTTTCTTGATTGTATTTTCACTGTCTGTAATAAATTATGGGTTTTTTCTTTCTGATTAGTCAAAGTTCACAGGAAGTAAATCAACATTTCAAAATGGAAAGCGCGCAATGACATTCTGGCAGCTTTTGAAAATGAACAATTAGGTCTTAATTATTACTTAACGAAAGTTCAACATTAACTACCCCAGCACTTTATTTCAAAACCCTCTGGAGTCTCTGCTATCCTGAGCACCAGAACATGTACTATGTTCAAGTATTCATAATTAAACAATACCATAGGACAATTGCCATGCAACTTCTACCTGGTAATGATCATTAAGAAGATGTACCAATGCAAAGAGAGAGTTCCCCTGGGTGTAGTTCAAGCCATCTTATTTCACATGTTGGACCTTACTTGGATATCTGCCTCACACTGAAGCTGGACTGCACTCTACAAATGCCTGGGTTTTCCCATTGCCCTCACAAATCAGAGAAATTAGCCCAGAAAGAGACTTTTCCAGGCATCTGCATTTAAACAAATTAATCTCAATCCAGACACAGAAAACAAACACCAAATCTGACTCAAACAGCTGAGATATCATTGAGACCTCTAAAGTCTTGCTGCAGTGCTTTAGAGTCTTACAGGTCTTGGCACAAATTCTATGAGCAGCAACTTCAAATTCACTAGCAGAACACTGACTTGTGTCAGGCCTGCTACCAATCCCCACAGCAAGCCCTGAGAAACATCAGCTCTCCCACTGACAACCACCTTACTGTATTTTTTTCACCTTCAATTCATACCATATCTGCTCTACTGCATCTGGGAGCTGATATTTGACTCCAGCTACATGGCTACATAGCACAACTGCTCTATGCTAGATTTATTAAGTAACCTCTGTCAAACTTGTACTTTCCACAAAGAATGAAATCAGGGACGTTTGACAAATCCTGTTTTCCACAGGCTGCCATAGACAATGTCCGTTAGTCTCAGTCCCTCCTTGAGGTCCTAAACCTGGATTTCTCCTTGCTCTCAGAGTCACCAGCCAATAAGTCTGCAAGTTCCTGTCCTCACACCTTGGTATCCATGATCCATGGCACCACATCATCTCCAGCCCCTTGGTTTTCTCCCATAATCTCTCTGCATTCTCTTCCCTATTTTCCTTGAGCCCAATATCTTTGTGGCACAGGCTGTACCACATGTTCAGCTGGAGATTAAAAGAAGCAAAGTCTTCCCCAAGCAGATCCAAACTTCTTTCCCTACTTTCTATATAATGAGAAAAAAAAAAGGTAAAAAAAAGTGCATAAATACTTTTTACCTTTCCTTGACGTTCCAGGCTCTTTGCATTCTTTCCCTTTATTTGCACTGGTTGTTCCTAATGGACAAACCTTGAGTACAGCAAAGCTTGTTTTTCCCTTTGCAGTGCTCCTTGATTTGGGGACACAGTGAGGGATGGAGCAGCAGTGCGATCACAGAGGTTTGGTTATCCAGACTTGCACAGTCGTCTAGTACTTAATCCTGGATCAAGGGCTTTAAACAGTTCCCCAGGCAGCTCTGGCAGGAAATCCAGCCCATCAGCTGCAGGCACTGGGCAGCTAATTGTAAAATACTCCCTAGGCTCAAACTCGATGTAAGTAGAGGAGTAGATAGGGTTGCTCACCATAGATTTTCTGAATTCCTTGGAGGTCATCCTGGGGCAGCTTGAAGTTGTGTGTTTCCATGTACTGGTAGAAAGGAGCCATGATAGCACTGGGATCATTGGAGTGCTCCAGACCCAGCGCGTGCCCCAGCTCATGGACTGCAACCAGGAAGAGATCGTTCCCTGCGGGAGGAAGGCACAGCCAGGTTAGCACACATGGCCTGAGGCCATCCCAAGCCCCTCTTGCCCCCGAAGCCAGAAGCAAATGCTTTGCTCTCCTACCGCACAGCAGGTCACAGTGCCAGGGTCAGCTGCTGGAGATGGTTTTAGTCCCAAAAGTCTGCCCCGCCTTTAGACTCTTGTCACAGAATGAGCCAGAGGCTGTCAGCCCCACAGCAGGTAAAACGGGCACTGTCTGTATACTCCTCTGTAAAGAGTTTACAGGAAATGGCCAAAAAATCACCACTCTCAAACCACTGGCTTCTTATCTGAGTGCTGCCAGGAGAGGTGAGAGCATGGCCAGTCTGCTAAGCAATGGTGGGGCAGGTGCTTTGTGACCCTTCTGGGTCCTCTGGTGTCGTGCTCTGATCTGACCTGGACAAACAAACCCCAGGGGAGGTCTGAAGGCACCTGGCAAGGCAGGAGGAAGGGCAGAGAAAACCAGGATAACGCCCACTGCCACTGATGTGGGCAGCCCCATCTCCTCCAGCACAGGCTCCTCAGGGTGCATTTACTCTGCTGGACCCCTGGCACTGCCACGTGTGCAGGAGCTGAGCACAGGTAGCTCCATCCTGCCCCATTCCCACACCGGGAAAAGGTTGGGTTGGATCCCAGTGGTGGAAGACAGAAGGAGGAAGGAGGAAAGAAGGGTCAGGACTCCTCCAGACAGGAAGGGCTGAGGGGCCCTGACTGGTACAGAAGCTGGGAGGAGTACAAAGTAGGGATACCTTCAACTCTACAGGCACACATTCCTCTTCAGTCCCACGGGTCTGGGACCCTCATCTCCTTGATCTAGTGTGGTCCCTGGGTGTCCTACTCCATGAGGGCACTGGGAAGTGACCCAGGCAATGCCGTGTAGGGATGAAGACACAGCCAGCAAGGACTGACGTAAGAGTCTCCTCATGCCAGTAAAACAACTGAGCCCTCAATTCTGCCTGAATTCGGGCTCCTCTGGTTTTGGGGGTTTTTTTTGGCAAGGCAGAAACCAAGAGCACTTGCAGTCAGACACTTGCAATCAGCTGGCAGTGGCAGCTCAGTGGCTGCTCTGCAGCCTCTCCAAAGAGCTTCCCCACACCTCCAGCTGCACCTGCCTTGGAGGTACCAAAGCTCAGCACTGTGCACAGGGCTGAGCTCTCCCTGAGACAGGAGTTGCAACAGTGACTCACATAGTACCATTTCCACTTTTTAAAATAGTTACTGCTTCACTGCTATCCATAAAAACACAGCAAGGCAGGTTCAGGGGTCTGTGGGTTTTCACAGCTGAAAGCTTTGCCAGCGTCTGAAGATACCTGAAGTCAGTACCAAACAGTGCTTCCCTGGCCACACATACCACACCAAAATGGTTAAATGCTCTTAACATTTGAGTCGGAGGGTGAAAGCATCTGAATATGCAAGATATGTTAAAATATACAAATACATTTCAAATAAATGTTCAAATACAAATGTCCAAAAACAAATACAGCCTAAAATATAGCCACGTATTTATGTAAAAGTTTAAAATTTCTCTATTTGGGAAATCCAAATGGAGACCTACTTAGCAGTTTTTTCTCATCTGCTGCTGAAAAATCTGGTGTGTGCAAAACAAGTCAATACAATGCCCAACAGTGTAGTATAAAATGCATGAAGTAGTTTTATGGTAAAGTTTGGAGGACTGATCACTCTTCACAGGTTTTCAAAAACACTCAGGCTTAGAAGATGCGCTCAGATTCCAAATGGGATTCAGAGATTCAATGTCCCCTTGCAAAATTGAATGTACTTACCCTCCTGTATCACTTAAATGCTCATGAAAGCATAATTTTCACTGCTACCACAACTACTCACACATGGAAGTGCACAGTAAAGGTCACTCAGTACAGAGCTGACCTCACAAGACTCTGCTCATCACTCACTGCAGGCTCATGGGCTGTGGCCATGCTCAGGAACACCTTCCTTCACCATTCAGGTGGTATTTTCTTCCTTGCTGAAGTATCTGCAGTATTTGTGCTTTCAGCATGCCTAGAACTCGTCTCTATGTAAATCTACATATAAATCTATGGAAGTAACTTGTCTCTATGTGCTACACCTTTATCAGGAGCGTAAGATCAGGCACTATTTTAAGTTAATTTAGTTTTAAATAGCTTTCAATCCCTTGTTTCTACCCAAAACAAATACCACAGACTCACAGGATGGTTGAGGCTGGAAGGCATCTCTGGAGATTGTCTAGTCCACCACCCAGGTCAAGCAAGGTCAAGTAGAGCAGGTTCTCTTGTCAGCTTTTGAATGTCAAGTTTCTCGTACTGGGAAGGCCTGCATGGGGCACTCCACATGTGCCAAACAGAAAGGAAGGATCATCTCCTTGCTGGCATTGACCTGCTGGCAATGCTCTTCCAGTAGTGGATTCTGTTGGCCTTCTGTGCTGCTCACTCATGTTCAACTTGGTGTCAACCAGGACCCCCAGTCCTGCTCTGCAAAGCTGCCTCCCAGTCTCTGGGCCACCAACAAAGCCCAGGGCCAGGGCTGTGCATTTCCCCTTGCTCACCTTCCTTTTCCTGCCAGCCCATTCCTCCAGCCTCTCGAGGTCTCTGAATGGCAGTGTCACTATGCAGTGTATCAACCACTCCATCAAATTTCCTGTCATCTTCAAACTCGCTGAATGTGCCATCAGCTGCATCACTGATGTCATTTCATCAAGGTACTAGACAGAGTTGAGCTCATATTGAGCTCTGACACATATCCTGAACTCCTCCACCCCACAGTTACTGCAGCCAAGATGCAACTGATCTCCACACTACCTGCATTTCTTCAGGCATCAAGTCCAGCAGGTCATCTTTGCTGGTTCCTTGATCACCAGTGAGACAACCAGTAAGAGTTCTGTGATGATCAGCAAGCCCAGGAAGATGGAAGCTCACTCCTGAAGAAGTAACTCAGCCACCATGGTGGTCAGGCCAACCAGCTCTTCCACTATGGAACAGAAACACACCTTCTTCCTGCTACTCTCAGGAAATACTTGCACCTGGAAATACAGACAGCCACGGAAAACAGCTGCTGCTGTCCAGTTTTAAATCACCACTTTGACTGGCAGTGTGTGGGAGGATGTCACAGAGCATAGAAAATGCTGGCTGGGAAGCTTTCTTCCAGCTAGAGGTAAGAAACTCTCTAAGAAATGAACCATCCCAGTTCCAGCACAGCCACAGCAGGCAGGTCAACACTGGAGGGGAAAAACTTTCCTTCTCCATGGCCAGGAGGTCACCCAAACCAGAGCAGTGGCTGAGTGGTGCTAGAGCAGAGCACCCAAACCGAGGGAGGTGGCTGGAGCAGACAAAGTAGAGCTCAAGAGAATTTCCAGAAAGTGAACTGATCCCCACAGAAAGCAGGACAAGAAGCTCCTCTTGGTTCTCTCAAAGTTGCCTGATTCTCAGTGCTGTGGTTGCTTCTTATCTGCTTTTGCTGAAAGGCAGTCGAATGGCAGCAGCAGACACAGCTCCCTCTCCTTCTGCTCCGTATCCTGGCCAAAAATTTCTCAACACAACTTCATCCCCTCACCTTTCTATTCCAGCCTCCTCCCAGACACATCTGTTGATCTCTTCCTTCTAGAACGCCTCTGTCATATCCCTTCTTCATCCTGCTGTACAATATAAGAGGGTCCCAGGTTTGAAACAACTAGGTCATTCTCAGAAAGCGAGACAGCATTTAATGGGAAGAGGGGATGGGAGAAAAAAGTTGTAAGACCATTTCAGAAGTGCAGAGTTCTCAAAAATCCAGCTCTGAATTCATCATCCTGTTTCTCCTGAAGGGTCACTTGATATCAATAACATCATTAAGCAACAAGTTCCCTTTATTTTTGCTAATGGTAGGGAATTCCATAGCATGGAAGAGAAGATTGTTCATTTCCTTTTGAAAGGGTGGGCTAGGATTTGCTCTGGAGAGAAAATATCAAGGTATAAAACCGCCAGTGTTGTTCTTTCCTCCCACAGCACTCAAGGACTTTGTGTTCTCACCCACTGCAGAGCTGGAGGAGTCTGGAAGGGAGCTTGTACCTCTCACATTGCTTCTGTTGGTTCTTGAACACACAGAAAGGTCTCTGACCTTGCAATTCTCCACATATCTTGTCAAAACAGCATTCCCAATAGTGTCCGTCTTCTCAGAGCAAGACTCAGATGGAGAGCTAACAGCCTAGCTTGATGCTTTGCTATTCATATGAAAACAAGGTCAGGCAATGGGATAGAGCTCCTTAACTTCCTATTCAATCCACTCCCCCAAGACCAAGTAACAAGAAAAACTTGTACTCAGAGTGTCCCAGCCACCTGGGAAAGACAGTAGGGTGAAGAAGGAACTGACTGCTCTTGCTCTGTACTTGCAGGAAATGGTCCCAAGAGAAATACAACCATTTTTGCTCATTTGCACCATCTGTGCAAAATAAACAGGTCTGGTCAGAGACCTGCCTGAGCTTCCTCCTTCCTGATTCTCAGCCTAAAGTCCACCAATAAGCACCAGACAGAGGATGACCCTGTAAAGCTGGGGGGGATTAAGCTGGCTCACTGAGTGAAACAGTTTGACCTGCTATGCTAAACACAAAGAAACACAGTTTATTTAGCTTTGAAGTTGCTGATGTGTTTTCCTTAGCAGAACAATGTTATCACCACAGAAAATGACAACTGAGGACACACCTATAGCACTATAAAAGCATCCTCCATTATCATGATGCCACATCAGGTGAATACACTGCTTACCTTACATCCAGCTCAATAGGTCTACACAACTTAAAACACAGGTTTAAGTCGAATTTTCTTAATTAAAAGCAACCTGTGTTCAGAAAAAACCTCATTAGCTGGTGTGCTCCCAGCGGAGCAAACTTAATTTAGATAAACTGCAATATAATTCCATATCAAACCCAGCTCTTTGGTGAAAGTACTCTCAAATTGTTTGTAATATTCTACCTTTCCCTGCAGTTAAGAAACACATGGTTTTATTGCAAAAACACAGAGAACACTGGAGTCACAGATAAATGGATTTATCTATCATCTTCCTTCAACTCCCAAAATACATCCCTCCTGATTCTTTGATTTTAATCTTCCACTGGAAAAATCATTTAATCAGGTAACAGACATCTTGAGACAGCTTTTCTTCGTGAAGTTGCGAGCACATGCCTTCTTGTACAGTTTCACTCCTTTTAACTATGAAAATCCGTATCAAAACACTTTATTTGGCTAAGTTACTCACTGAATACTTGCTGTAGGTCAGCAAAGCCACTCACTGAAGTGCCTGTGAGTTCACAGCAGCAGGTCACATTGTGGCAATGCTATCAGTAATTGCCATCAGTGTTCATTGCTGAGCACAGCTGTGCATGGAGCTGTAAGGAGGGTGGGTAGGCTCTGGAGAGCACGCAGCACTGGGGACTGTAAATCCCGGCTTCCAAGACAACAGAAGTACCAATAATATTGCATATCTGATTAACAAGAGAAAAGAGACTGTGAATCTCTGCTCTTTGTCAGGTTAGTTTTATGCTTTATGAACTGTATCAATCTGCCAACACATCTATGTATTGCAGTGTACTCAGACACAATTAAAAAGACAAAGGAAGGTTATATTTTGAAATTTTATTAAAGTAAGAATGATACTGAAGAAGTCAGGCGATTGATTGTGTGTGACAATAGCATGCCTTGGGTAATTACAGAAGAGATGGTGTGAACTAAACATGCTTCAAATACACTAAAATGATCCCTTCCACCCCAACAGCTATGTGGAGACAACAGTTTCCCAAGCACAACTTAAAGAAGCTTTAGGGCTACTCTAAGCTATGCCTTGGTTCTTGCATCTTCAGACCTGGTAGGTCTGACCTGTCCAACAGAAGAACATGTGATTTGTCTGAGCTCCTCCATTCACCTCCACCACTTGCTCTGCTCAAGGAAAGATTTTCAATCTTCTGAAGACCCTGAAGAAGGGGTGATACTGCTCTGTGGAATTTTGTGGAAAACAGCTTTTCTATCTAGAAATGAAGGAAATACATGTTAAAAAGAAACACAGGTGTCACTTTGTTCATAAGCAATTACTGGTATGTGAAGCAATGAACATGTTGCATCTTAAGGAATTAATGAAAATTCTGAAGAGTGTCTGAACAGCTTCACTGGAGAAAGAAGGAGTGATCTGCAGTTTTAATAGCAACTGTACCACAGCCACATTAAGCTGACCCCCACGAGACCAAGTGACTGCAGAAAAACAAAGAACCACATTATGTTACCATCCTGAAAGGTAATTTGCCTTTACTGACCCCGAAAGGCAGCGTGCAAATCAGGGCTGGTAGCTGTGCTATACACCTTATCAATGGTGCAAGCTGTGCTTTATCTGACATGCACAGATGGCACTATGAGGACAGCCTCCTGTAGAAATTCAGAGGAAAAATATGAACTAATTGTCTGGAATGGTGAGACCAAAACTGACAGAGTGGGCAGCCACAGAGAGGGGCAGTCGTGCCACTGATAGTGCCTGATAGTGCAGTAAGAGTGTCCTGCTGAAAGCTAATCCTGGCTTTCACAAGTGTAGGTTGTAATTCCATAAACAATTCAACATCAAAGAATTACTAATCCTAAAATGAAAATTCCTATTTGCCTATACCAGCATAGAATTTGATACAACAGATGGTAAAGCAGAAAAAAAAATCATAGAAACATGAAAAATGTAGATATGACTTTCATTTGATCAGTCTTGAAACGAAGCTATTATTTATATTTTCAAAGTATTTAAATGCAGCAGGGTCTGTACAGATTCTGTCTACAGACAGAATTCAGTCCCGTCCCAGCTGTGGAAAAACTGGAAGGTAACTCAAAAACCACAGGCTCTGACACAGGCAATGTGGACAAACCAGTTTGTGCTATTTGAAATCCTTTTCTGCCCATCAGGTTGAAATGGTATTTAATTCCTGATGCTGCCAGCAGAGCAAGTGCAGTTCTGGAAGCTGTGAGAGCACCTCTGTGCCACAGAGAGGGTCTTCTCTACCTAGAACCTTCCATTTTCTGTCTTTGTCCTCCCCTGACACAGAAGTTCCTGATGGGGCTGTGAAGACTGAGTAGGACTGAGACACAAGAGAGCTGGGATGGAAGAGATTTTCCCCCCCAGAGTCATATTCTTGGGGGATTTGGGTAGAGAAGGCAGTACTGGTCAAACTGTTTTCAAATCTTGAGTTTTTCAGAAACAAGAGAGAAAAAAAAAAATTTAAACAACTCCCAGGTTTGCTGCTTGGGTGTGATATTACAATCCAGAGTATTGGGTGTCATTTCCCTGCTGATGCTACAATCCACCTCTGCCTGCAATGACCTGCACACTCTTTTCAAGAATTCCCCTATTTTTCTTTTTTTTATCTTCCTGATGGCCTGTTATTTTTCTCTTCCCCCCTTCAGCAAGTGGAATGCAGCAAGTTTATTAAAGTCACTGCTGCGTTTTGGCTCATTTCACATCATCAGCTTCTGCTTTACAAAATTAAAGTGGCAAAAAGAGACTTTTTGGCTCACCTTGATTCTCACGACCTGTTTTTTTTTCACAGTTGGTTTTTTTTTCTTCCTTTTTAAGGGAATGACACATCATTTTGATCCTTACTGGCTCCTTCCTGTGCATCCCAGAGTACTTCATTCTCTGGGGAAAGAAGTAAAGTACTTTACTTTGATTATACATAAATCAACAGGATTCCAAACACCTACATAACTATATTCATACTCTGTGTATTGAACAACTACTGACAAAAGCAATGGGACAAGCAAAAAAAAAAAGTAATTTTTCTTCATAGAACACTGTGAACATCAGGCTTATTAACCTGATGTTTTGAAACCAGGTGTTTTGAAAGTGGAATTTGGAGATGACCCTTATTAATGAATTTCAGCTGTAATCAATAACTAGCACTGCTAAACTTTAAAATCCAGCCTGCACTAGCACAGCATGACTGTGAAGCCACTGCTGTGTTTGTAGAATGACAGCAAACACACCAAAAGAAAGCACTACTTACAGAGATGCTGTCCTGGGGCAGAGAGCAGAACCTGAAGACAGAAATCTTCCCCGTGTGCTGATGGGCTTCCTCTCTTCTTTAAGTTGATAGGACAGGGGTGTAATCTCAAACTGTTGCTGATTTAAGCTGCCTGATCTGATTTCTTTTTACTGTGCCTGGCTGTCTTTAAACCATGTGTCTATATCCTTGCTCAAATTTGTTCAACATTAGCATAGGATGTGAGAGAGCTCTGGCTTATGGGAATGAGTCTCTCTAAGCAGTTACAGGAGGGAACCACGGTTAAGTAGGTATGTCCTGGAGACTAAACGCTGAACTGGTCTTCAGTGAACAAAGTAGTGAGCAACAACATGACCTGGTGATGTATTATAAAAAGGCCTGAGAGAATAAACTGAAATTTTAATACAATTTATGCCCCACTTGACTTCCAACGTGTACAGGAAAATCTTCCAGGTCTTCTGCATTAAAGGACACGTGAGTAACTTCAAAGCAGCTCTGGTTTTCGCTCTGGACAATGCTGATGCTCATTTTCAACAACAGTGTCAAAAGCCTGAAAAATAATGATGGATTCAAAATGCCATTTGTTAGAACAAAACTCTTTAGATGTGGACATGTTCTGTACCTGAGAAATAAGAGGAAGAAAATAAAAAACCTTCTTAATAGCCAAACAGCACAAAAACTATATGTGTTCTCTGTTGTGAGTTAGTCATTGTATTCACACTCTGTAGATTGCCGTCCTCAGTATTTCCACAGAAAATGAACACAAGAAAAAGTGGTAAAATAAGAAAGAAATGAGACAAAGCGTGGCAAGACACAGAGGAAACAGGAATTAATCAAGGAGAAAAGACTACCAAGTTCTGGCAATTTGCTGGGTGAAGGTACAGGGGTTAAGGTGCATTTTCTTCCAAGCAGGACTGCACCTAGGCAAGCCAGGTAAGTGGGAGCAAGCAGAGAGAGTAAAGAGTCAACCCAGAAAAGTGGATGCCAATACAAATCTCAAAGAAAAAAGAAAGCAACAGCTGGATACTCTGAATTCCTCTTAGTTCCCTCCTTCCACATGAAATATCATAATTGTAATCAAACAAAACAAATAGCATAAAGAACATTTAGCCAGCAATGTTTCCAAAGTGACTAGAAACACCTGGAAGTCTTTGATAATAAAGAACTATATGGCCAAGTAAAAAGAAAAAGCCAAACCTACTTAGACATCCCCCTTAACACCAGGGAATCTGTTGGATATCCTAACATACATTCTAGCCTAGTGAATGCTCACAGAGACCTTGTACATTTGGCCATTAAAAAAAAAAGGAACAGTGAGAGGATCAAAAGTCTGGCAAAATATATTACCAGCTACCTTTTAATGTACCTGTGAGCATCACCAGTCCTCCCTCATGACAGATTTCATTATTAAGCAGTCCTGTTTTTAGAAGGGAGCCTGGTGATAGAAACAGAGAATTTTATGAGCTGAATACCTTGTTATGGCTCAGAGTTTGGTTTTAAGTTCTAGGAACTCAAATTCTGTCTATGGCAGTGCTAAAGAATTATGGAAAAACACAGATTGAAAGGCATGGCTGGAAGCCACCAGGGTTAACTTTCTGCTTCAAGCAGGGCTAATCTCAAAACTACATCAGGTTGCTCAGGACATCATGCAGCCACATTCCAAGAGTCTCAAAGGATGGAGTCCCCACAAACTCTCCAGGTGCAACCTCTGAGTTGTACCACTCTGTTGGTGAAGAAGTTTTTACCTTACTCCCAGGTGGGGTTTTTCTTGTTGCAGCTTGTACCCCTTGCCTTTTGTTCCTTTCTCAGTTCCTTCACCACCAAGAAGAGTGTGCCTCTATCCTCTCTCTAATTACCTCCTCAGGTGGAAGACTGTTATTAGAAGCTTCCTCCCCATCCTCCTCCTCCTCACTAGACTGACCAAGCCCAGTTCCCCTTGTTTCATTCTGCTTACAGGGATATCAGTGTCCAAAGAATCACAAAGGTTTGTGATGCCAATACTGCCAGGACAGAAAACAGTACATCTCCAGTGAAGACACTACTTTGAACACACAGATCAGCAGACTAAATGTCAGGTCAATGCTTTGCATTCCCCCAAACAGGTACTACAGCCTGTCCTGATCACTGCTGTCAGTAAGCTCCAGAATTAGCTACTCTAATCAAAATTTTCTCCTTGAGATCCTTGCTGAATATTCACATTCGTCAGCTTAGACAGCATTTGGCTGCCCTGAAAATCTGCTCAGGTTCCTGAACATATGCCATGTCCAGATGGTGACTCCAGGAGTGCTTGCTCTGCTGTTCAGGTAGGTGTCCACTGAAACAATGCTAGCTCTTGTGGTGAAATCACAGAGAAAAAGTTGTCCAATTCCTCTCCTCTGTGGCTGACAGAACCTTCCCAAAGATGGTTCAGGCCCTTTTCCTCCAGAGCTCCTGCAGAAGCTCCTGCACTGGATTAGCACTGCTTTAGCACTGAAAGTGACCCATGAGATCTCATCTCCCGTACTGGTTCTGGCAGTGTCTTGCAAACTCTGGCACTATTTTTGGTTGGCCTTCTTTCAGAAGCCCTGAACAGGAAGCTATACAAAGAAGCCTCTGCAGGAACCCACTGGGATGTGTGGGGGACACACTCAATTGTAACAATTATAAAATTCGTTTACTTGCTGTTAGCAAAGCTCATAATTTCTCGCCAAAATCTAAAATGCTGCCACAGAGGCCATCCTACCTTTACAGAGGATATCGGTACTGGTGTGGAAGAGAGGCACTGAAAGATGAACCCTGAGATCTGCACAATGATGTGAAGATGAGCTACACTGGAGCTGGTGCAGAAATACCTCATCAGCTGTGGTTGTTTCCTGAAGAAGCTGAAGTGGCTGCCCTGGACACGGTCCCACCTACAATACTACACCACAACAGATGATAGGAAGGGTCTTAGAGGCCAACTCTGGGCATGGTGAAAGAAATAAATCTGATGATCCCTGGCAGGGTATGGATACCTCAGTTCTTACCTCACTTTAGTATTAAAAAGATTCTCTAATCTACCTGCAGGGGGTTGGCAGACACCACAGATTCAGTGGTACAGTGTTGGCTACATGTGTAACAGCAATGTTTTTTCATTTTTAAAACACCAGGAGGAAGATTTGCCTGGGATTATTATTGATACTATTTGTAATGTTAAACAGGAGATAAAAAATTACTTACAGAATTAATTTCTGTAATTAACCTGGATTAAACAAATGTTTGAGTTGTCAAAGGCGTGTAAGAGCTGTTATGTGTAATGTGGATATTTAAACTGACAGAACTAACTTTCAGTCACTCTGGATTCCCTTTCAACTTGTTTTTGGAGTCACATACATCTACAATTATTATCTCCACATAAAGGCTAGGAAATACTTGTTTTGGTCCGTTAATAATGGATTTCATGCATCATCTCCCTGCTTGAGCCAAGTTAGGTGCCAAGGGAGAGAGATCCCAGCACTGCCAAGTCTGTTCACTCTCTTTCAGGCTTTGCTGCCTGACAACATGGCAGCATCATGTGTCTTGAGACGGTCAGTTCAAAGCCTGCTTGGCTGATTCTATAGCATATTTCAAGTAAAAAAGCCTACTTCAAGAAAGTAGAGGAAAGTCCCAGCAGCTGGGACACTGAGACTGCACTGACACGTACAGGTGACCAAATGCTGCATCTGAGCAGCCAAGAGGGGCCAGGGAGCAGCTACAGCCCAGGTCCTCCTGAAAGACAGGGACTCCAAACATGGCTTCACCAGCCTCCATGTGCCAGACACCAAAGCCTAACAAGTCTGGGACCAGCTAAAGAGCTGCTTTCATTCCTAATGAGGAGCACCTTTCAGGAAAAACACAAGGTAAGTCCCCACCACTGTGACTGTGCCAGCTGCTCCTCATGTGTGGTTGTGTAGATGATTTTCTCTAAATGTAAAATTACACTACCCCTCTTTTTTCAGTTGCATCTTGTTTGCCACATCACTCCTCCGATTTGCCTTGGTTCCTCCAAATTCCAATGTTCTGCTTCACACTTCCAGCTGCTCCCATCAACATTATCACCAGAAAACAAATGAATTCTGCATCCCATGATCCCAGTTAATAAAAGCTGCTCCAGGAGTTCAACCTCCTACCTGGTTTTGCCCATCCTCATCATAAGATTAGCTAAATTAATCTTCCACAGCTTGCTTATGAGAATGCCAGAGAAGGCAGTACAATTATGAAGATAAATCAGCAATCATAAATTGAAAGTACAGTATTACTTGCCTACAGAAACTGAATGCGTGAGTGAAACTGTAACTAATATCCAGGGGGAAGGAAACTTTGCATTCACTTTGAAAGCCTGTGCAGGGATCATTCTTCACAGCAGAAGAAAATAGAAGGGTTGGTGCATGTGCCCCTAGTACCATGGGCTTAGGAGGATGACCAAAAGCACCACAGCTATTATGATTACACAAATAATTTTAAGGGACATGGTAGTGGCCATGCTGTCCACAAGGGCAAAATCAGTATAAGAATGACAATGCAAAATGATAATGAGTATATAAATCCCAGCTAACTGTCCCCTAGCTAGAGTGACAGAGTTGGCAATAATCCCAGTGGATTAACACAAGGCATCTTTACAACATAGAAGCTTTTATCAAAAGGATACACCACATTCTCCATGTACACAGTGATGGCTGTTTGTACAGAAAGATTTGCTCAAATTATTCTTGTTTTTCCTGGCTGGATGAAATTTCATATGAAATGTTTCACTTTTATCCATATAATTTGTACTGCTAGCACAGACTGCAAAGCAGCTCTTCTGGGAGGGTGACAGCTGCTTCCAAACACAGATAGGCTGAACCTCTGCCGGTGCCACAACACAAGAGTAACAAATGCAGACCCACAAAAACAAAGCTTCAGATCAGACAGAAATAATTTTAATAAAACTATATGGATAAGAGGTCAGCCAAATATTCTAAGGATCTATGGCAGCAGTTGCAGCATTCTGCTCTGCTGACAGGAGATTTACCTTCACAATTGTGAGGCTAAGAGAGCTCCAAGGCAGATCGCTCAAATTTTCCCTTCAACTAATACACATTCTTGCCAGGAACAGAACATTTTACACTGCGATATTTTGTGGGTTGATATAAAGATACCATCGCTACTTCAATCTTATTTCAAGATTCTTATAATCATTAGACAGATACTGAATGGCCAAACCAGTTATTATGCATGTGAATAAATGAGAGCTTTACTAGTGATCTACTGGTAGGGCTTTTTTATTCTTTCCCTGAGGCTTCTTCAGTTCCAGACCTATCAACCCCATTGCCCCAAAATACATATCAAGCAAGACCATGTTTGAAGAAATACTTCCTGTTAAACAGACGATATTGTCCCCACTAATACCTTATTTTCAATGAAAATAGGCAGTGAACTGAGCAGGAAACCTCTGACCAAGAAGAAACTCTTTAAGCCCTGCTAAAAGGATTTCAAACAGAACACATCAGAGGTGAGAACCAGAAGCTAGTGAGTGCTTCAGAGACAAGGAATAGTGAAACAGAAGGAAACCCCTCCCTCAAGAGGCCTGGATCATTCAGTGAGGAGGCAGGACATCGTCACATCAGCACACTAAAGCTAAATTCCCCTTCTAGCATCAGCACTTCTCCCAGATGGAAGGGATAAATACAACCCCACCATTCCCAACATCTTCACTGGTGACTTTTAAAAAGAGCTTGTGCCAGCCCAGTCTATGCAGCATGGTTATCTGAAAGCAAATACACAGGTGACATTCTCTGAAAAGGAAATCTCAATTCTTCTATCAATTCTCACACAAAGTGCACACCAGCCCCTCAAATACCAATTCATGCACTTTGAGGACACCACTCATGACAGTCACTCAGCACACAGAAAAATACCTAATGTTTTTGAAAGAGGCACATGGATAAGAATAGCATAAAAAATAGCTTTTTACAAAGAGAGACCCTCTACTCATTGTACGCATTGCTCTCAAACACAATCCTAAAAACTGTATAAAAAAAAATCCTCAAGGAAGTCATCACCTATGGTAGAACATCCTACCCAGTGGAAAATTTTCTGCAGAGCCATCCCTGCCAGGCTTTAAGATGGCTCCCAACCTTGCTAAGCTTACCTCAGAAGGAAGCCTTTTGTGCAGAAAATGAGAAGAGAAAAAAACAAGTGCAACTTGTCAAAACCTTCCCATCCACCTTCTACTCCAGACACTAGCACTCGCAGGTCTCATATGTGGGGGTTCCTGGAAAGTCATTTCCAATACCATCCAATACGTGGGCCTCCCATAGCTGAGCTAATAACCATTGAGCCCAGACTGAAGTGGCACAGAGCACTGACACACACAAACACACCTCGCAGCTCTCACAAGGTCTGCAATCTCAGTCTGTCACTCCTGATCCTGGAGGGAGCCACAAACCTAGGAACAAAAATTCCTAACATTTCAAGACAGCAAAACACTGCTTCTCTGTCACACTGTAACCTCCCACAGTCTCCACACTCTCCCCCTCTCCACACCCCACCTCTCTCAGCCTACACCTCCTCTAGTCATTTAAACATGCCAGGAAACATTACTTCTCTCCCTACAAAGACAAGTATCGTATTATTTCTGCTTTCCTACAAATTAGCACTCCCTCACTGAACCTGACAGCTCCATTTCCTGTCAAAGATGATCTGATAGCACCTCACAACTCTGAGGGATTTTCCCCATTTGCAATCCAGTCTGAAAGCAAGCTGTCACTTTTAGGCCAGGCCAGGCCTTCAGGCTTGTGTGCCTCAAAGCTTTTCTTCTTTTCAAACTACACTGCTTGGTCTAATGAAAGACATCACCTCTGCGTATGTCCTTAAGCATCATGGGCACAACAACACTGCTATATTTTTATATAGTTCAAAAATCAAGACATATTTACAGTCCAAGTAAATTTTTAATCCTTATCAAAAAATCAAAACATGATTTTGAATCCCTAAAGGCTTAAAGACATGTCGTTCTTCCCAAAACATTATGACTGTGGAAATTGGAGAGATATTTTGTGAGGCCACTGTGAAATTCTGATTACCAGCTTAAACTTTTTACAAGGCATCACTACCCTCAATCAAAGATTTGAAAATAGAACAGAAAGAGCTCATTGCCTTTAGAGAGTAAGATGTAGAAAAATGCAGAAACTCTTCATGCTTAGTAAGATAAAAATAGTTGTCCCAATGATCAGTCTCCCTTAACTAATCAGCCAGCCCCAACCTCTGATAGGAGGAGGAGGAATCCCAGAGTGTGAGAAAACAAATATGGATCAAAACAACTTGACATTCAAATGTCTTTACTCTCAACTTTCTATTCACCATTACAACTAATTCTAATTGCTCTTGGTAAGTATTACATTTGATAAAATTTCAACTCTTTTCTTCATCTTTTCTCTCCCAGAGAGTGTTTTTTGTAGCAATTAAGACCCATATCTTGAAGCCAGCAGACACGCTCTTCTGCTCACTCCTAAAATTCACACTGTACACAGCCACAAACAAACTAATAACATTCTTTTCCCATGTAAGATAGAATACATGTTTAGAAAGCATCTGTACCGGTGTATGGGAACTGAAAGCTCCACCAAGCAAATACTTTCTAGTTGAAAGCCCATCACTACATCTGCATCCAACTTATCCTTGCTGGGAAAGATGACCTGCGCTCTTACCATCATGATTAGAATTTCCCAGGGTCCATGGCTCATCTGAGTCAAAGTGAGTGTCTCCTCCAATTCCTGGTCCAGGAAAGTATGCGTGAGCCAGGAATCCACCTTCTCCATCAAACGGAGAACTGTCTCCATGGAAACCAGAAGCAAAAAATATCATAATATCTGCCTCCTTTCTGTCATTTTTAATTTCATGGTAAGGGACCTCTTCAAAGGTAAGTGGTGTCACTCTCTGCCAAACATCAAAGGCCTGCCGAATGGCTCTCCTTGTATCAATCTCGCCAACCTTGGGGGTGTAGTTGTGTACGCTGTGGGAATGAGAAAGAAGGGATTTTTCAATTTGCAGAACACATTTGAGACTTATCAATATATAGCCACACAATTTCAACTTCCAAAGGGTCTTTATTTTTTGCAGACACTACTCTGTGCATGCAAAGTTTTGCTGTTACAAAGAAAGTTACCAGTAAAACTATCACCCTGATCTGAAGTCTACATTTATTAAAAAGAATCTTCACAATGCTTTGATTGATTTTGGATCACTTCCTAAAAACCTGACAACCTTTCAAATCTGAGTGTAGACTGCTGAGTAACTTAGTTTAAAAATGTAAATTACTTCAGATTTTGTCTGAAGATATCACTCTAAGATGGAGTCTACTACATGAAAAAAACCTGACCACTAAAATTCATTTTGAGAAATAAAGCTTCAGTAAACTGTGCAACTTACTTATATGACCTGCTTCATTCTCAGGATTACTTAAAATATTTTAGAGCTGATAAGAGTGATGGACCTGCCAGTTTTGTGCAGCCCAGTCCATGACAGATAAAGATACAGAGTTTGGGGAGGGTAAGGGGCAGTTGACTGCACATAAATTTCCCATAATTCTAAACTTTATCTAAAAAATGCTGTTCATGAGGCGTTTTGTGCATGTGCATATAACAGATTCATGATCTGTTAAACTTGGCTCAGGGAATATGAAATATCTATGTCATGGGAACAATTTTCAGTCTTTAATGAAGATGGCTCAATTTAATATAACGACACTGTAACACATTCAGTGGTGAATCAAGACACTCATCACTTGAATGCACACTACAAAATATTGAAATTGGAAAGCTAAACAACTACTGGTTTGACAAAATCAGCAGTGCAGCCATCTGCCAATCTGCTTCTCTTCTTTATGCATGTGTTTAAGACATATTTTATTTATGTGATTCCATACCACTTTTCCCTAAGGTCCAGACAAGGTTAGAAGCAGGATCTGACTCTCATACCTTCACATACAGAATGTGTCCCTTTACAATTTGAGTTAAAGTAATGATCATTGGTGGAAGCCTTGAACTATTCCCCAGAACAAGTCCTTACTCCCAGTCTCTGCAGTCTCTCACAGTTACTTGAAGAATCCTCCTCCTTTCTCAGAATTCTTGGCAGAAGCAACAGAGTGTCCCAGTCCCTGATCCTCTTTCCCTTCACACCATCATGCCCCTTCCTACACATAGTGGCCCTTTCTCCAAGCTGGTCACTCACATTTCTGCCTCTTCACTGCAGACTTTCTTTCTGTCTTAGTCTTACCCAGATCTTCTCCTTAAAGATGACATCCCTAATTTTCACTCCTTTGCAATCTCCCTTCCACCTCCAAGAATTTTTAAAGGCTGTAATTGCAACTAGAGGGTGGGTTAATTTTATTTCGAAGTGACATTCTTATTACCAGAAACCTCCACTGGCCACCTTTCAGCAACTGCCTTTCAAAAGCTCATGACCTGACTGACTCAGAACACATCTCTGGGAAACAACTGTCCCTCTGCCGACACCTGTAGCTCACTCCAGCTGGCCTAAACTTCACTGGTCTAAGCCTGGACAAAAGCCAGAGCTCTACTACAGGAGCTCTGTAAAAGTAAACCTCTGCAAAAATAAATGTTGCAAATCAGTAGAAGGACAAAGCATCTCACCCCCAAACAGCAATGTTCCTTCTGCTTTAATAGTTTGTTACAGGTGACACATAATCTAAAGGCCTTAGATTTCTAACGGGAGATAAAGGGCCTTCTACTAAGATTTTCCTGCCAAAATGATGCAACTAATGGCTGGGATTTAGGTGCCTTTACTGATCAGTTATTTTCTAATTAATAACAGACTCTACTCTTCTGTTACTCCATTGCTCTGAAAGTATTCCCCTCCACCACATTCAGAGAATGAAAGCCTGGACTAGACACTACAGGGAGGATCCAGTTTCAATTTAAAAGTACTGCAGATTCTGCATGCCATCAAGTACAGACTATTTTTTCCCCATCCAAAAGGCGGAGGGAGGGGGCTGTACCTGTAGGTTATGTGCTTCTGTCTCCACTTCTGGCCAGTGAGTGCATACCGCTTTTTCCTCCGGCTGTGACGTAGGTGGGGATGATCCGGGACTCCACATCGAGGCTTTTTCATCCATCTGCAAGGGAAGGAAAAAAAAGCAAGCTACACAAAGTGTTTGGAAAAGAGATTCCAAAGAACTCAGGGGGTGACTGGAAGACCTCTGAGGGATGGCCAATGCTGACCCCAAGAAGGGCTCAGCCCTCCCTCTTTGCACAGGTCTGTGCACCCCACCTCTGCTGGCAATCCACACACCTCAGCACACCAAAACCACTTCATTTTTCCTTTTGGAAACACAGATACCAGATCAGGTAACCCCAACGCTTAACAAGAGCTTAATGATGATAATGTCACAAGACACGCAAATCAAAATCACAGGTGGGTGTGCCCTGGGACCAAACTCACCTATCACCTACTGGATCCACTCTCCTCTTGGTAGAGTGCTCCTTGGCCATCGAAAAAAGTCCAGTTCATACCTCACTAGGTAAAACTGAACAAGGGCAAAGACAGTCCCCCCAGATAATTACTAACGCTTTCACCTGGAACGACCAGAACAGATCCCTCCAGTCTCTGGGTCACACACTCCAAATTCCGTTAGGTTCTCCCCATAATACCTGACTCTTGATGTCACTCATGATGTAGGAAACTCTAATCTCTATGACCAGGCCAACTGGAAGAGCAAAGGATGCTGTCCCTTGCACAGGGATCCAAGTAACATTATTAGAGAAATCCAGTCTCTTTCCCCACCTCCTTTATCTCCAGCCTTGACAGATCTTTTGCTTCTTTCTTGCAGAAGCTTGGGGGTGGTCAAACACTGGCACAGGTTGCCCAGAGAAGTGGCAGAATCTCCATCCTTGGAGGTATTCAAAGCCCAACTGGAAATGGTCCTGGGCAACCTGCTCTAGATGTCCCTGTTTTAGCAGAGGGTTGGAGTAGATGATCTCAAGAAGTTCCTTCCAACCTCAATGATTCTCTGACAGAGACCAAGGAGAAGTAGACTGCACCTCAAAAAACACTTGCTTGTATAGGCACACACCAGAGAAGTCAGAAGTGGCTTATGAAGGAACAAAACAGCCCATCACTGCATGTGGCAGCTGGGGAAGAAGGAGACAAGGACAGAGACTGAGGGACTACAGGTACTGGTCCCCACAGGTCCCCAGTCACATCCTTTAAGACTCTCCAGTGCAGCCCAGGACGGGAGAGCAGAGCCCCGGAATAACGCAAGCAAGCTCTGACAGATTGGCACTGTCTCAGCCACTGGAATTCTTCAGGCATTTCGTGCATTTGGTCCACTTACCCTGATGGCAAAGGCAAGTGTCCACTGTGACACAAAGCCCTTAAGAACACTTTGCAGGACATGCCACTGCCTCGTTACACACAAGAAAAGCAGTGTAGACAGTCATGGCCCATTTCTCACACAGGACACCAAATTCTCTCCCCCCTCTTCAGTAAGGTTTCTCCCACATCCTTGGCCACCCAGGGGACAACTTTCGGCCACCAAATACAGACATTCCTCCATCAACTGCAGCCAGCCAATGGCAAGTAGTCCATGCTTGTGCCTAAACAATGTACATCTTATTCATCCAAAAATATTAGCCCCAGACCTTCAGGAATGGAGAGTGTCCCATCACCAGTATATGATTTACAAGACTTTTCTCCAGGACAGACAGACAGACACTGTGCCTCACCAGAACATTCTTTCACAGCACACACACTGCTCCCAACTCAGGCAGCCACACAGCCCTTTCCTGATTCCACTTCCTATATGTAACTCTGGTTGCTTATGAATTTCAGTGCAGTCATCTGTCATCGTCTCCCCACCAAGAACAGAGCAAATGAGAGTTGTTATACACATTGCACCGTACCTGACAAGAACCCAAGCTGTGTATATAGAGCCAGCACAGATCTTCCTCACTTACATCACCTCACATTTATCAGCACTGTACATCTTTTAGAAATCCAGGCAACCTGTGGAAATTGGATCTGTCTTGCCCACACAACTGCTGCCACCTTCAAAGAAAAGCAGTACATCTAAGATTTTCTTTTAGAAATATCAATTCAACCTCAACACACTGTGTTTTTCCAAGTGTCCTTTATTTGTGCTCTTTTGTATTGCTTCTAGCACTTTCCTAGAGAGACCTCATGCTTAGTGTCACCTGTATTGTCCCAGATACTTTCTGAGTTTTTCTTTTTTTTTAAATTCCACCCATGTGATATGATACAATGTTTATAGCATAACCTTACCCAAGCCATAGTGTGAATTAGGCATTCACCTCTTTACCTTCATGGGAACTCCAGTACTCTGAACATCACCATCATCAGGCCCTGACTACAGTCAGAAAATGACCCTCTGTTTTATCCTTACTGGTATCATCTAGAAGACAAAAAGTTAACAGAGCAGTACTACCAAACCAGCCTGCATGTGTAGGGAAGTCATCAGGGCTGTCCAGGACAGCACTGACACACCAGCAAGACCTCACACCTCAGCATCTGTTTCCTGTAGGAACACCTTGCCAAGTTCCCAACACCTGCCCTATGCCCAACTGGCCACAGGAATTCAGCCCCACACAGCTCAGCCCTGTTATCAAAGCCAGAACTGCACAGAGACCCCACAGAAAGTGAATTCCCTCCAACAGTGAAATTCCCTGCCCCTGTGCCAGCTTCAGGTACAGACACAGGGCATGGGGCTGCTCCAGAGAAAGCTGCAATATTGACACCTGGAGCCTCAAGGACTTCTTGAGCCAAAGCTTCCATGGTAGAAGTGCTGAGAGACTTATGCTGGCAACAGCCCCTAACTCCTCTTTCAATCCCATTTCACTTAGGCCTGTCTGAACCTCCATATTCTACCACAGTTTGTTCCAGAGCTCAGCTACTGCCTGTCTGAAGCCAAGTAACAGAGCCCAGCTACCTGGTTGGAGCTCAGCAGTCCCTGAGCTGTTGACAGCCTGAGCTAATGTCAAGCTGAGAATGTTCATCTGGAACAGCTCCCTGATTCAACTTACTTCCCAGATATATGGGCCCTGGTCTAATCACATGGGCCAGGGTACAAATCCAGCCATCTCTGCTCCTCACAGCAGGGCAGGTCAATGGCAAAATATCCACAAAGCTGTAGCTTGCTGCTGCTGATCATCTGTAGCTGAGCTTCATGACCATCATTCTCTACTGAGCAATCTGGATAACCCTTTCTGTGTTCCAGGGGAAATTGTCACATCAGAGAAAACAACAAAAGACAATTACTTGAAACAAGATTGAGATACTTATGGTTGCTTCCCCCGCTCCTTATTTTTTTAAATGGGAACACCAGTAACACTGAATCATCAGAATTTATACTTGGCACTCTTGAGGCACAGACTATTGCATTCCTCCAGCTGCTTGGCATCAGAAAACAGGCAATTTCCAAAAGCAGTGACATCCAGTTCTTGTCCAGATACAGCTGCTTTCCCCAGCTCAAACTCCAAGCCCTCCACAAAACTCTCCTAAACAGAGGAAGCTGTCACTCTCAATCCCCTACTCTTAAGCTGGTGGGAGTGGTACCTTTAAAGAGCTGTAGTGCACCTCAAGGTGAGAGACTGGCACAACAGGCTCAAGACACTTCCAACACAACTAAGATAATTTCTTGGATCCCTCCAAGGCCATGTCATTGATCATGACAAAGACAAATCACCACTTTTGTACAGCACTAGTGTGCCTTCTCTCCAGCATAACCCAGGACTATATCCTTGCTCAGCTGCTCAGCAAAGCCACAGCTCAGCATACCAGCTGCAGGCAGACATAAAATTTGCTGAGGCACCATCAGTTGCAGGGTTTTATGTATTCTCCCCACTCTGTTTACAGAAAACTACATATCCTCAAGACAGACCCTCGGCTGAATGGACCCCCACCCAACCTTCTTTTTGGGTACCAAAAAGCATCTCCAATGGTGGTTCTTCCCATCTCCCACTAGCAGCACCTGCATGGTGGCTTCCACACACTTGGGTACCAATCTTGGAGCAAAAAACAAGCTCAGGACTTGGGAGTATGTAGGAAAGGAAATTAAAAACTTTAGGCTTCCGTAATAAATGTAAATAGAATATGCAGGATATGCAGAATTTGTTGCCTAACAAAGAAACCATAGAAAATAATAACTTCACACAACTCTGATTCTTAAAGTCACTTTAAAGAGACAGAACTTATGACACTGATGGAAGTGACAGAAAAATTCATAATTGCAGTCTCAAAACATGTAACACAGACTGAAACAACGGCTTAGTAATGCTAAATCTAAGTGCTTGAGTAATTCAGAGCCCTTGGAGGCAGCCTGCCTTGCCAGCTCTTTTCCATCTGCTCAGCTTCCACAACCAGGTCTGAGGAAGTGACAGCCCAACAAGGCCCAGACAGATGCCCCTCCAGCTCAAAGGACAAGCTCACTGCTAACAGCAATCTGGACCTCTTTTTCCGTTCATGCAATTTCTAGGCAAATTCCACCCTGCCATACAATATATGGACCCAGTGACTCAGGACAGACGAGGCAGAGCAACCCAACACGCCTCCAAAGCACATCAGTGTTTGGTTGCAGTTGAGGTCTCAAGCTTTTGGAGACTTGAGTTTCAGAAGAGGGAACCATCCAGCCTTTGCGTGTTCATGCACTGATCAACCCCTGCCTATAAATACAAACTCACTAAAATGTGGGCAATACCTTCCTTTCCTTCAGAAAAACTTTTATTTACTAAAGTAAACTTGGAATCCCACATGCAGTTTGCTCCCTTACCCTGTCAGCCACAAGGCAGCAGAAGCTGTTCCTTAACTTTTCAAATTAGCACCCCAATATCACAGACCCTTCTTTCCCCATCCCCTTCCAACTCATCAGCATCCCAAATTCAAGCTTCTACACACCGACTGCACACACAGAGCCTTGCGTGATTGCTCTGCTTCAGCATTCACCTATAAACTGTGTTATTAACGGCAAAGAGATCTCAGATGGAAAATTCTCCCCTTTAAAAAGTGGTTTTTTCCAACTCATTTGAAAAGCAAACAGGATTTTCTGTATCCCTCAATGGAGAACAAGGGGCTTTTCCAGTGAGCTAAAGGAGGGAATGTTACATTCACTGGAGAGGCAGTCCCAGCCCAGAATGATCCCCTCCTGTCCAATTCACTAATTTCTTCTGTTTCTCCCCCTTCTTGCAGTCTGGGAGGCACACAGTCAAACCCCTTTGTTCTTTACATGATTTGGCTACTTTGTGGCCCTTTTTTTTGTGCTACTGTGTCCCTTTGCCAGCAGAGTGCCCTAAGAGGAGAAATGAAGAACCAGGCAGAGCATGCTCCGAAAGGGTCTGCTAATGTAGCAAGGGCAAGGGAAAACTAGGCAGGGCCTAAGCAAATTCCACTGGGCTTTCTCTTTTTGCTCACCATGAGATGCTTTTTTCCACCAGAAAAGCCTTAGAAAGACCTTCTCTGCATTCTGCTTTAGTCAGCAGATGCCCAGACCAACAGCAGATGGATCCAGCACTCCACCACACCCAGGCAATCAGAGAGGAGGCACTTCCATACCACCCTTTGCAGCCCACGCTGAAGAGAAGACTAAAGAACAAAGTCCCTCCAGCCCTGGTGATTTACACCAATGCTTCTGAGCTATCAAAACTCTGATCACAAACAACAACAACATGTGGTCAACATAGAGCAGAGAACATCTAATGTCCAACAAATGGCAACTGTGAGCAGCTAAGTAGCCCTGACTGTTGTCATTAGACTACAATAACTCACTTCAGTTCAAACTAGATCTCCACAAATAGCATCTATGGAAATACACAAATCCAATTAAGAAAGAAATTAGAAGCCATTTCTGGAGCCAGAATTTTAACCCAAATTCAGACAGAGATGGAAATAAATTAAACCCTTGATGTTCTCCACTTTCAGAAGCTCACAGGATTCACACTTTGACTGTGCACTAGCAATGGGGATCTGTGTTCAAAGAACAACAGTAACAAGAGCTTCTCCTCACACTCCCAAACAATACTGCTGGCAAAAAGAAAAGTGGAATTGTCCACGTTTTTGCTAGAGACACCTTTTCATAATCAAGACTTCTCTGATACAGTCAGGCAGGCAAATCTATCCGTTTTGAGGACTTCTTGCACCTGGAATAATTACTCAGGAGATATGGCAATGTGTTAAGAAAGAGAAAGACAAAAGTAGCCTATATTAAACTTACTCAAGAGTTGTCTGGTCCAAAACTCCTGTTACTGGGATTCCATAAAACTGTTGCATAGTGGCAACTGCAGACTGCACAGCTTTTCCCGACTGCAAGGCAGACATTTGGCTGTCAGATGGAAGTAAGTAGCCATAAGTTTTTAACCAACCCTGAAAAAGAAAGAAACAGATGGTAAGATGCCACAGTAAGTTTTCAACATAACAGTTCAGAACACTTCCTCAAAATAAAAAGTGACAAACTAGCCCAAAAAATTCAGCCATCTCTCTTTTTTTTGTTAGGTTTGGTAGTATCAGCTGATTCCTAGGAAGGGCTGAAGACTCAGTTTAATATCACCTGTCCTGACAGGAAAAGGCAGACCTGCCAATTAAAAATGAACATCATCCCTACTGAGCAACTAGGGCAGACAGGTTTTTGGAGCACCAGAAATGCCCAAGAAGCTTTGTTCTTGTTCCAGGGACTTCCTGTGCACCTTGTCCCCTTGCCATCATGAGACTCCTCAGTCCCCACAGCAGCAAGCTCCCAAGAGCCCACTGCCCACCACCCACTGCTGTCTCTGGACCATCATTCCAAAAAACAGCCTAACAGCTCTGAGAAATCCCTGAAAACACAAGTTCAGCTTTGCACTTGCAATGACCACAGGAGTAATTCTTAAAAAAAACCCAAACAAACCAAACCAAACAAATAAACAACAAACAAAAGAAAATCCAATAACAAAAAAACCCCACATTCAAAATGTTTGAAGACTAATTAGGTGGGTTTGGTGTTTCCTCTACTAACAGCTAATACCAGCAAATTGTCAGAACAGGAAAATAGCCAGCTCTTCTCAACGAGTTCTGTCCCTTTTCCCTGCCTCCACCCTAAAACGTAGCCTTAGATAAAACCACGTCAAACTTGTTAAAATGCTAAGGACAGCATTTTCAAAAACATCCATTAATTCAGAATTTTTTCCATCTCCTCTCTTCCCCTCCCTCACTTTGATATGAGGAGAAACCAGAATATTAAGTAATAATAATAATAACAACATCAATAATAACAACATCAATAATAATAATGGAATTAAAACCTGTTTTCATAAGCTTTTCCCCATAATTTTTCATGCACACCTCCTAGTGCTTCATTCTTCTGGTCAATTTAATACTTAGACCAGGATTATCATGAGACTAACATATATCCCATAAGCTTTTTCCCAATCCATCTGACCCACAGGACAGTCCTCACCACATAAGCACTGATATATCATCCACATGCACTGTTCTCCCTCTGACAGCATGATCACTCAGGGAAGGGGGAAAGAAAAGGCTTATTCTCCCTTAACAAAACAGCAGGAAAGGGGTTCAAGTCAGAAGGAGCACAAGTGGGAGAACAAGCCATGTTTCTTTGCGGCAACAAGAAGATGCCAGAAGCCATTAGGGAGAGAGAAAGGTCTTGCTTCCAAAGCAGGAGAAAGAATCATAGAAGGGTTGGAAGCCCATCTCATTCCACTTCCCTGCCATGGGGAAGGACACCTTCCACTATGGTCTAGTGGATTGCTCCAAGACCCGTCCAGCCTGGCCTTGGACGCTGCCAGGGATCCAGAGGCAGCCACAGCTTCTCTGGGCACCTGTGCCAGGGGCTGCCCACCCTCACAGCCAGGAATTCCTACCCAATATCCCATCTAACCCTGCCCTCTGGCAGTTGAAAGCCATTCCCTCTTGTCCTGGCACTCCAGGCCATTGTCCAAAGTCCCACTTGGAGCCCCTTTAGGCACTAGAAGGTGCTTTGAGGTCTCCCCGGAGCCTTCTCTTCTCCAGGTGAACACCCCCAGCTCTCCCAGCCTGGCTCCAGAGCAGTGGAGCTCCAGCCCTCAAAACATCTCTTTGGCCTCCTCTGGCCTTGCTCCAGCAGCTCCTTGTTTGTCTCATGTTGGGAGCCCCAGAGCCGGAGGCAGTGCTCCAGGTGGGGTAGGGAAGAGACAGGAGAGCACGGGCTGGGCATGCCAAAGTTCACCAAGCAAAGGCACACTGCCACTAAACACGGCTATCACCAATGGCTCCAGACAAAGCCAAGCTGCAAACCTGCTCCAAGACCATCTGCTACCCCTGCCTTGGTCTCTGACAAGCACAGCAATGCTGGTCATTATGACCAACATTAGCTGCCCTTGAGCAGCGAGGGCAGAGCACAGCTGCCCTCGCGTACCTCCCTTCGCTCCCGGCTGCACTCGGAGGCAGCAGCGGGAACGGAGCACCACACGAAGCCCACCCAGACACTCCGAGAAGCTCCTCCCGGAGCCTGATGCTCACGGTCACACAGGAGGGGCACGGCTGCTTCTCCGGCCTGTCCCCAACTTGCCGAGGCGAGGCCGGAGGAGCTGTGCCCGCACACCCGAGCTCAGCCCAGCCCTGCGGGAGCTGAAGGAAGGCTCCTGGCGGAGGAGGCGGAGGAACCGCTGCCCGCCCGGCTTTCCGGCCCACCCCGGGACACAGAGCGCACATCGCGGCCCCGCCCGGCCCCGCTCGCGGACCTACCCGGCCGGTGCTGGTGTCGGCGGCGGCGCGGAGCAGCGCGCAGAGCAGCGGCAGCAGC
>VZRL01000171.1:0-17037 GCA_013397895.1 Origma solitaria
CTGCATATTTTCACCAGCCTGTTCAAGGCATCACCGGCATCAGGAGTATTTTGCAGCCTGTTCCCATGGAAAGTAACATTTCCCGGGATGGGGATGCTGCAGCTCTCGTATTTCACTGATCTCCTTCCCCAAGAGGTTCTTACCCTGGCACGCTGTGGGCAGCGCAGGGCACTGTGCTGGGATCTCCCTGGGCTGGCAGCAGTGGCAATTCCAGGCCTTGCTGGGAGGAAGGAATGAGGAGCTGGAGCCATGGGAGGCAGTTGGGGAATTCGTGCCAGCAGCTCTTGGGTGCCACAGAATCACTGTCTGCGCTCGCTGCTTTTGTTAAAAATGTGACATTATGGGCAGTGCAGTAAAATCGTGGGAAATAATTCAGATTTCTGTCCCAGCCGAGCAGGGCAGGAGCGGGAGAGACATCCCTGTGCTCTGGAGCTCCAGCCCCCAAAGGCTCCTTTGCACAGCTCGTGCTTTAGCCCATCCTGTGTTCCAGCTGGTCTGGGGGCTCTGGGAGGGTTCTCCTGTCCTGGGTGCCCTCCCTGTCCTGCAGCCCCGCAGGAGGAGCAGGGCAGGGCCCAGAGGAGCCTCTCTGATCTCTGTGTGAGTGCTGTGACCCCACAGCAAACCCCAGGAGCAGGTAGCCCTCGGCAGTGGGATTGTCCTCTGTGCTGGTCTACACTTTCTCCACGACACAGCCTCCACCCAGCCCAGCAATTCCCATCAGAACACCTTGCTCTGCCTTTCCCTGCTCCGTGGAGCTCCGTGGAGGGTGGGCAGGGTCAGTGCAGCCTGTCCTGCTGGGGTCTGGCTCCGTTTCCCCCGGCAATAATCCCTCATTAAACCACCGCACCCCTGGCTCAGGATGTCACATCTCCCTGGCAGATGAAATTCCTCTTTTGTAGAAGAAAAAGGAAAGACAAGGTTGGCCCCTCAAGAGTGATTTTTAATTATTTCCAGATCTTCTGGATCATTAGGAAGATGAAAGATGGCATCGGTTAAGATGCAGGGCACACTGATAGAATGTAATTGATTTTTACATATATTTAACTGATGATTCATAAAATGGGATCTGACTGGAGCAGCACAGCCTCGAGTGCAGCCTGAGCAGGCAAGGTCTGGGCTCAGAGCAGAGCCCTGACCCTGCTGAGGTGGGAGCCTGGGGCAGGGCTCCTGATGTCCATCGGCGTTATCCTGATTTATTGCTGGCTCTGAGGCTCCTGGGGCTGATGGTGCCAGGGGCTCGCAGGGACAGCGAGAAATGAGATGGGAGAGCAGCCCGGGAGTGGTGGGCATGGGCTGGGCCTCGGCTGGGCATCACTCGTGGGGCTGATGGTGCCAGGGGCTCACAGGGACAGCAGAGAAACGAGATGGGAGAGCAGGGCATGGGCATGGGCTGGGCATTGGTCCTGGGGCTGCTGGCGGCGGATGTCACCTGTGGAGCTTTGTCCTCGCCGTGCTCTGTTCCCAGCACCCACGGATGATATTTTCCTGATTATTTATCTACACAAGCTGAAGGAGGGCAGGGTTAGATGGATGTTGGGAAGAGATTGTTCCCTGTGAGGAGGCCCTGGAATGGAATTCCCAGAGAAGCTGAGGCTGCCCCAGCCCTGGAAGGTTCCCAGGCCAGGCTGGAGCACCCTGGGGTGGTGGAAGGTGTCCCTGCCCATGGGGGATGCTGCCCTGGGGACAGAGGGGCCAGCCCTGGGGGCACCCTGGGCAGGGCAGAGGCTGAGCCCACCTGGAGGCATTTTGGGGACACTTTGGGGACGCTGAGGATGAGATGTGACCCCCAGCCCAGGAGCCCTGAGCAAGCCCTCCTGCCCTGTGAGCTGGGCCAGCCTTGGACAGCTTCCGTTTCTCATTCCAGGCATTTCTATCGATTGCTTGGAGGATTGCACTCAGACAGGGCACAGGAAAATCAGAGCAAACTTTTCCCAAACAGTCATATCCCAAAGGACTGGGAAGCATTGATTTTTACATGTTTGGCTTTTAGGCAATTCACATCTCAATCCAGACAATTCTCTTTCAAGACAGTCCACTACAGTCTACTTAACTGTATTTTCTAACCAAACACTGGAAGAGATTTGTTGGCTTTACTGTCCAAAGAAGACACAAATCTTTTCTTCCAATTTTTTTTCCTTGAGTCCATAATATAGTGAGTGAATTTCTAACCCTAAAAGCAATAAAATATCAAATTGTTCAGTGCAATACCACAGGGAAAGATTCATTCATGGAGGAATTTAAAGACGTGGGAAGAAGGACCTGGCTGTAGATTTTTATTTATTTTTTTATTGGGTAGCAGTTACTGTGAGTGTAACTTTCCAATTTGGCCAGGACAGTGTGTGAGCTCAGTTCTGTGCCCCACGTAATCACTTGGAAAATAACCCAGAATGGGCTTTCAAAAAGAATTCTTTTCTATATTTCCTTTGGCTCCAGGTTTAATAGTTGGAAATATTGTACTTGACCAGGTTGGGTATTCCAGGGACATCTTGTAAATTGGGGTAAGAGCACAGGGCTGGAACTCCTGTCCAAGTTTGCTGCTTTATTTAAGAATAGAATTGTATAATTCCTGTCCAAGTTTGCTGGTTTATTTAAGAATGCAATTGTGTAACTCCTGTCCAAGTTTGCTGCTTTATTTAAGAATGCAATGGTGTAACTCCTGTCCAACTTTGCTGGTTTATTCAAAGTTCACAGGCCATAAAATAAGTGGTTAAAATACGTGGCTTTATTTACAAGCTGCAAATTCAGAGCTTCAGTTACAGTGAAGCTTTTTTCAATACTTTAAAAAATTTATTTATTTATTTATTTATTTATTTATTTATTTATTTAAACAGCACAACCAAAATTCCTTTTGCTCAGAATATTTTGCACGCTAGACCTTCTCTAAATTTTCCTAACCGAGCAAAAAAATTTCCTTTCATGTCCCCAAACCCCTCTATACAACCTGTTGACAACAAGAGTGAGTTTTCAGCCCCGCTTGTCTCTAGAAGTGCCTCGGGGAAGGAGAACTGGGGAGCCCTGAGCACACAGGACTCGACCCCTGAATGAGGAGGGAGTCACACCAACATTCCCTGCCAGTCCCTGCTTATCCCAGCCCAGCAAAACAAGCAAATAAACTGCCCGTGGTGCTTGGGAACTTCATCCTCTGTAATATCCCCGTAATGGAATGCTTTTAGAGAGGGGCCATAAAAATAAATTGAAAAGTGCATTTTGTGCTGCCACAGCTGGCACGGCCCTGTCTGAGCGAGCAGCAGAACACGGAGCTGAGCACAACATCCCTGCTTTTATTGCTCGGAAGTGGCAGGTCTCGGAATTGTGTAAATTAACTGAAAAAATGGACTTTTTTAGAAGCCCTCCGTGTTAATTCTGAGCAGCATAATTACAGGGCGCTTTATGATTTAGGTTAGACACCAATTAGCTTTCTCCTGAGACTCCGGGGAGATTGTTCCTCCCTTGCCACACGGGACTGGCTCTGCTCGGGATTTATCCCCGCGAAGCTGTAAAGTGAAATCGCTCAGAACCGAGGCGAGGAGCTGTTTGTGGGCTCGGCTTCGCTTTAAGTACATCTGCTGCTGTCCCAGAAATGCATATTTGTGACCAGGCTCTTGCATCCCAAAGCAGAGTGCATCAAAAGGGGGGTGGGGGTCTGGGAACCAGCAGAGTTTGCCCACCCAAGGATGGCCCCAGCATGCAGAACCCCATAAAAACCACCTACACCCTTTAGGGAAAATACCCCATTTCCCCCCCGGTTCTGTGTGTTAAAAACCCCAAGGACTGCTGTGTGAGCGGTTCTGTCAGGAGTTAGGGTTGGTTCTACAGAAGTTCATTGAGCAATTGTTTGCTCTGACATTGTTTTGTACTTTCCACCAAAAAATCTGTGTGGGCTGCAGGAGGGTCTGACCCAGGGGTCAGAGCTATCTCGTCCCCGTAAAAAATGAAAACCAGCTCTTATGATCGTGGCTGCAGGAAGATAGAGAGGATTCCTAATTGCTACTCATATCCCTTAATTTTTACTCCAGGTTTTTAGCTGGTATAAATTAATTATATCCCTTCCCTGTTAAATTTTCTTGCATTTTCTGCCCTGCTGCTGCAAGCTGCCAACAATTGCAGTGTAACAAGGACCCGTCCCAGTGAATCCACACAGGGGCACGGCCAGTGCAGACACGACCCTGCTTGAAGTCACTTTGCAAATTGAGCCTTCGATTTTCAAATTTCCCTTTGGAAGTTCATAGCGAGTGAAATATGGGATGTAGCCCAAGAAAACTGCAGCAGCACCACCGAATTCTCGCCCCTTCCTTTACTAAGCAGCTGCATTGCGATTTATTGTCCTTGCTTCGTGAGCGATAGTTCTTGGTGATAATCTAAATTTGTGTCATTGGCAGAATTCTAACTCCAAAAGATTTTCCGTGCACGTTGAGGGAGCTGCTCCATCCCTGCAATGCAGGGCTCTCCTGGACAGAGGTCCCTGGCTGTTTGACACTCAGCAGCCCTGGACAGGAAGGGACAGATCTGCCACGAATCCATGACTGAGCAGCCCCAGGGCTCGGTGGTGCTTTCCCCTCGAGGTCAGCAGCGCAAACAGAGCAGAAGCTGGAAGGTGACATTGGTCTGACGGCTCCTGGTGAAATCCAGAACGCACATCTGTCTCAGGAATATGTCCAGGACGTGGCCTGGAGCTGGGGAGGGCTCCCAGGGCTGCAGGGATGGCGACAAAGCCTTTCCCCTTCGCTGGGTTGGAGCTGGTGCTGCTCTTGGCTCTTTGCAGAGTTACTGATTTGGGATCCGCTGCCCTCCCCAGACCCTGCACAGCCTCTCGGTTGGAGCAGTTTTTGGGAATCACTGACAGGAGATTTCATGGGGAAAGTAGGGAAACCCCTCCTAAACCAGTAACCCTGCCCAGGTTTGGGGCTCAGGGACAGGCACAGCTCCTGGGCAGCCCAAAATGCTCGTGGCTTCCTCCTGCCTGTGCCCCCTGCTCCCAACACAGACCGTTCACAGCAGTAGGGAGTGACAGCAGTGGAATGGCTTCACTCTGACATAGATTAGGCTTGGATGGGATATTGGGAATAAATCCTTCCCTGGGAGGGTTTGAGGCCCTGGCACAGGTGCCCAGAGCAGCTGCGGCTGCCCCTGGATCCCTGGCAGTGTCCCAGGCCAGGCTGGACAGGGCTTGGGGCACCCTGGGACAGTGGGAGGTGTCCCTGGTGCTGCAGAGAGAACTTGAACAGGAGGAGGATCTGTGAGTTTGAAACCCAGGGATGCTGTCCAAGGACAAAGCAGTCTGACCTAAATTCCTCCATGTGATGGCAGGGCCTGCAGTAATGAATTCTGTCTTATCTGCGTGATGGGGTTATGATTTGCAGACATCAAAATCCGTAATTCAGTGAATGCTGCTCTGAACCGGGGAGGGCGGCTAAATAAATAAATAAAATTTGTCAATGCAGAATAATGTGCTTGCACATGGTTAGCAAGAGTCAGGCAACTGTATATCACAGGCAAGAATAATGTCAGGTTTTGGAATCAGATAAATTGCAAATAACAATGCAGAAAGCAACTGAACCTTGAGGAATATTCGCAGCCAGGCTGGGATGAGGTGCCTGCAAAAAGCCTTTGTTTGGAGGAGAGAAATAGAGACCAATAAGACAGGGGGTAAAAAAAATGGGGAGGGAACAGCAGGGCCATAAAGCTGTGATCAAGTGCAGGAGAGATGATAAAAGGCCATGGACAGCCCAGGAAAAATATTAAGAAGCAATAAAATGCAGCATCAGTGGAGATAAGATGATAATTTGTTATTCTCAGCAGAGCCATTTGTGCAGCGAGGCTCCTCCTGGACTCAGAGCTGAGCTGGGCTGTGCCTTGCACCTTGGGCAGGGATTTCCACCTTGGGCAGAGATTTCCACCTTGGGCAGGGATTTCCACCCTGGCAAAGCAGCAGAAAGCCCCTGGGCAGGCAGTGAGAGTTTTGTGTGTGTTTAGGAGGAGGGAATTGAGTCCTGGCCAAGCTCCAGCCCTGACAGGGCTCAGAGGTGTTTCCAATCTCCTTGGGCTGGGCAGGAGCTGGGAATTCCTGACTTCAGTGCAAACGAGAGTCAGACCTGCTTTTCCCAAGGGAAAATGTCCTGATGGGGCAGGTGGGGCTGGGAGGGGCTGGAGAGGAACAGTGACCCTCTCAGAGGAAGGACAGCACACCCCACAGCAGCCCTGGAGCCCCAAAAGGCTCTGCAGGGGTTTTGGGGTGCCCTGGTGCTGTGGGCACACTCAAGTCCCACCCTGGGCACACTCTCTTGGCTCCAGGGCTCCAGACTGAGCTCAGCCCCATTCACACACCAACCTTCCAGGCCCCTTTGGCTCAGAATAAATGGGAATCTCGCTGGGCTGGGCTGAGCTTCGAGCTGTGATGTGCCCTGGGATGGGGAACCATCCTGGGAATGGAGGAGCAGGGGCTGGAGAGCCTGGAGTGCCCCTGGGACTGGCAGGGAGCGGAGGCAGCTGTGTGGAGCCATCTCCCAGCTCATCTCTGCATCCCCTGAATGGCACAGACATTGTTCAGCACTTTCCAAAGATGCTGATAACAATGATACACATCCCTGGTACTTATTAAGCTGATGGCTTTTAAACATTAAATCCCAGCTATAATTAAATTAACTGAAATTGGTTTTATTAAAACAAAAAAAAAAAAGAAAAAAAAAAGAAAAGGGATTCTAAGCACTCCCCAGCAACATTTGAAAGGTGAGGGAATTGCCTGCAGGCCCAAAAAAGCATTGCTGCAGATTGCAGCCAGGACTAATTCGATAGCTAATGACTGAAGTTGTCGTCAGGGGACCGCAGGGAAGGGGGGCCGAGGGAGGAGGGACAAACTCCATCACTGGGGGGGCTCTGTGGTGCTGTGGCTGTTTTTCCTGGGAAGGGATTCTAGGCCATCCTCTTGCAAAGCCAAGGAATTATCTGCAGGGTGACATGATCGTCCTGTTGATCAGGAGGTGATTTCTTATTAAACGTCCCAGGCCAGAGTTGGATGCAGCCCTGCAGCAGAGCTCCGAGGCCTGCCCTGCTCTGATGGGCTCATCGGGGCTGCTGTCCATGGGGAAGGGAAAAAATGAACTTTTAGTGCCTTTCTCACCCTCTGTCCCACCGGCAGTGTTTGGGAGGGGAGGAGGGAGCATGGAAATATTGGGAAGTGAGGAGGTTTGGCAGAGCTGAGCTCGAGTGCAGGGCTCTGGGAGCCCTGGGTGCCTGGGGACACTCTGCTGCTGTTCCCTGCCTGCTCTGCAGGCACTGGGGATGGCCCTGGGTCCAGCCTGGGAAGGGATTGTCCCTTCCAGCCCACAGGGGCTGCCCAGGTGTGCATTGCCAGGGGCTCTGGGCCAGGGTGGCTGTGCCAGGGTCTCTGCTGACCCCAGTGCAGGGTCCCGAGTGTCAGAGCCTGCACTCAGGAGCTCAGAATTCCATTTTGCAAGAGGAGAGCTGAAGGAAATGGCAAACAAAGTCCCACAGCCTCCAGCCCCGCTCGCTGCTCTGTGTTTAACAATAATTACTGTGATGAGTGTGTGATGTGTGACCGCTCCGTCCCCGAGGCACACAGGGCTGGGCAGGGCCAGCAGGGCTCTGGGCTGGTCACAGGAGCCCACCAGGCCAGGCGGACCCTCCTGATGGGGTTTGGGGGGACAAATCCCTGACCCCCTCCCCGTGGCTCCCTGGGCCATGTCCCTGCTCCCCCTGTGTCCCACCCGTGTCTCCATGTGTCCTGCAGCTGCCAGGCTGTCCCTGGTGCCAGCCCAGCCCAGCCTGGGGCAGAATGTCCCTCAGACAGCCCCAGGCCCTTTAGCTGCCAGCATCCTACACCGGGAGAACCCCCAGCAGCTCCGGTCCCTGCTCTTAAATTTAGGAAAATTAGGGAAAATTAGGCTTTGGTTATGTAATTTGGGTTCAACAGGCCAGAGAAACCTCTGGTCCTCATGTCAAGAAAGCAGCTGTGTCCTGGTGGCATCCCTGGTGACATCCCTGGGTTCTGGTGGCACCCCTGGTGACATCCCTGGGTCCTTGTGACACCCCTGGTGACACCCCTGAGTTCTGGTGACACCCCTGGTGACATCCCTGGGTCCTTGTGACACCCCTGGTGACACCCCTGAGTTCTGGTGACACCCCTGGTGACATCCCTGCGTCCTGGTGACATCCCTGTTCCGAGGTTCTGAGCTGCAGCTGTGTCAGATCCCCTCTGCCGCCATCCCCTCTGCAGGAGCTCCTTCTGAAAGCCACAGAACATTTCTGTCCTGGCTTTGAAGATCTGATTAAAGGCTGTTCTGTTTGGAAGGGATTGAAAATACACTTGTTCATTTAATAGATGTCTTCCTCCGGCTGCAGGATTCACCCTTGTTAGGCACATCATTCAAAAATTATCTATTGTGGCTGAAAAAATAATTTCGAGACATCTGGATTGGTGCTAATAACTGCGAGCAGCAAGTCTTTGATTCCCTTCATCCTTCATTACTGCCTGTCCCAAGCAGCAATCCTGCCGTAATGAGGGCTTGTTTCTGCTGTCAGGACGTGCTTCAGGGGACAGGGGGGACAATAAGAGAGCATTTTCCTGATTTTCCTGGAGGAATCTGTCCACTGCTGACAGCCCTGTGGAGCACAGCAGGCTGACTCTCAGCCCTACAGCTTCATGGCGAACCCAGCACTGAAAAGAGGATTTTTTTTCCTTTTTCTCCCACTCTCTGAGTTCTTTACCTGGCTGGATGGTGGAGGCAGTGCTTGTGGGGAGGGCAGGAAGGACAGACAGACACACAGACAGGTGAGGCCATCCCAGACCCTGCTCCTGCACAGGCTGAAGGATTTTTGTTTCCTGGTCAAAATCAGGAGTGGGGCAGGCTTGGAAATCTCCCCTCCATGCCCCATCCCATCTGCCTCAGCCCCTGTGGGACAACTCCCCAAATTCGTCACCAGGAAAACACTGCAAGGTTCAATCATTTCATACTGAGAGCATTTTGATGGCCAGAGCCCCTCGGACCTGCTCATTAACAGAACTCTGTTGGAGCCATCGAGAATTAACATGTATTTTATGTCCCTGTGTGTGTGTCTGACAGCACAGGCAAGGGAAGGATGGCTGGGCTCTGGGAAACACAAATCTCTGTCTCGTGGAGTGACCTCAGGTGGTTGAACCCCCCAGGATTGCTCTTTTCCCCCCAGGATTGCTCTTTTCCCCCCAGGATTGCTCTTTTCCCCCAGGATTGCTCTTTCCCCCCCAGAATTGCTCTTTTCCCCCTAGAATTGCTCTTTTCCCCAGGATTGCTCTTTTCCCATCCTTTGCGCCTTCCCCTCCCTGCCCTCGCTCCCTCCTGGCCAGGGCTGCTGTGGAGGCAGGGACAGCAAATCCTCCCCAAGGTGAAGCCGCTCTGAAGTCGATAAAGGTGCCCCACGTGAATGTGGAAATGTGACTCAATAAATCCAGACCGAGGGGGATTTCTGGGCTGGTTTTAATCCTTATTGAACAAGCTGATTTTGCTCCTCAGGCCGGGGGCTCTCTGCACTCCCTGGGGTGAGGCACAATCCCCAGAGCTGCAGAGTCCAACCTGAGCTGCAGCAGCGTCTGGAGCTTGAATTGGCAGGAGAAGGAAGGCAGGAGGCTGCAGAACAAGTCTGTGCTGTCGTCTTGCTGCTCTGAAATGACTCATTTTGTCTTTCTTATCTGTCCCCTGGAAACCTGTGTCCTCACATCTGAGTTTTATGCATTGATATGCCGGAGGGGATAAAAAAAAAAAGAAGTAAAAAATAAAAAGATGACATCATTTCCCTACCAGCTGGGGGTTTCTCCTGTGCTCCTGACCAGTTAATGCTGTAAAGTTTATTTCCATTAGTTGTATTATTGCCTTTTATCTCCTTTTCCCCGCGGCACCAACGTCCAAGAGCCAAATCTATTTTTATGAAATTGCCCTGTAAAAAAAAAAAAAAAAAAAAAAAAGGGAAAAAAAGGAAAAAAAAGCAAAATTTAAAAGGCCAGCAAGAAGAAAAGGTGATGGATTAGATCTTAAAGCAGCACAACAGCTCCTTAGGCTCCTTTCTGCCATGAGCTTCATTTCAAAATGTTTTGTTCCTTTGTCCCCTGATTTTCAGTGGTGGTTTATCCTGGTTTTTGTGAGAATTCCCTGTAATTCTGAGTCAAGTGTGAGGCTCTCGGAGGGCCCTTGGCAGAGCAGGTGCTGGGGCACCACAGAGTCAGAGCTGCCCCTGAGCCTTTGGGACTGTCCAGCCTGGGTGAGAGAAGTTTTGGGGTGACCCCTGAGTGACCCTCAGTGCCTGCAGGGCCTCCAGAGTGGCTGGGGAGGGACGGGGTCTGTGTGTGCCATGTCCCCATGTCCCCATGTCTGGGGATGTTCAGTGCCCTGGGCCACCCCAGGGCTGCGGCTGGAGCCCGGATGGACCCCAAGTGCCATGGGGGCCAAAACTGGGGCTCAGCTCCCTCTGGGGGCTCTGATCCAGGCAGGGCTCTGGTTTGCTCTGGAATTGGAGCTCCTGGCCAGAGGTGTCCCCAGGGAATGGCCCCAAACCACAAACTACAAACCAGACCCAGCCTTTTCCCCCTGCCCCGCCATGTCCTGTTCCTCTGGAGCCTCTTGTCCTGACCCAGGAGTGTCCCGTGGGGTCCAAAGGGACACCCCGAGCCCTGACTGTCCCCCGGGAATGAGGGGATCCCTTTGGGATGTGTCCAGCCCGGCTCTCCAGTCCCTGTCCATCCCCATTGGATGTCCTTCTGCTGCCTTGGCTCCACAGCAGCGCCAGGGGATTTTTTATATAAAATTATCTATGCCAAGGGCTCCAGTCCTTCACTTGTTCAGGGCTGATTTATTGCGTTCCTTGGCAATCTTGGAGCTGTTCAGTGCTGCCTCCCAGCCCTGTTTGTGCATTTTAAAACAGAGAGGGAGGCAGTTTGCTAATCCTCTGTGCAGCCTGGTGAAAACTTTCAGCTTTCCTCGGAAACAGCAGCTCCGTGTTCCGCTCGGAGCTCCCGAGCTCCCCCTGAAATTATGATGATTCCTTTTGAAACCCGAGGAGCTTTAAATTCCGAGTGCACCTGGCTCTCCCCCCTCCTCTGTGGCTGCGCAGAGGTGACTTTGGGCAGGGCTGGGAGGTGTGGGAGTGCGGTTTTTCCCCCAGTGGGGATGGAATCGTCCCTGGGCTGCTCAGGTGGGTGTCAGGAGAGGGCGAAGCCAAGGGAACAGACTGAGGCTCAGTCAGTCAGAGCTGAGGCTCACTCTGACATTTGGCCTTGCTCGGGAGCTTCAAGGAGTGACTCGGAGAGGAGAGGGAGAGAGAAACACCTTCGGTCGTGTTTCAAGTGCGATAAAAACGCCTTGAGGAGACCATTAAGGGGAGAGCTATTGATGATGAAGGCCAAGCAAGCTGTGGCTGGATCTTTATTCAGCTGCAGAACTGCCGGGCCAGGAGAGCTAACGAAGTTCTGTGTGTGAGCTGCTCTGTTTCATGTGCAGGGGCTGGGTTTGTGTGGGGTCGGATGGAGAGCCTGGCCCCACGTTCCTGCCTCGGGAAAGGGAAATTCTCTGGGGCAGGGGGGCTGTGACCACACCCCAGCGTGTGCAGCAAATCTCTGCATCAGTCCTGGCGCTTCCAGCCCTCTTAACAGTGCAGACAGGAGTTCAGCCAGGCACATTAACCCCTTCATTAATAATCCTGATGCTTAGCTGTGCTGCTGGGCCCCATTAAGAGTGTGCTGGCAGTGATGGAGCAGCTCAGTGCAGCCTGGGCAGTGCTGGGGGGGCAGATGCACTTTGGGGTGTCATCTCCTAAAAGTCACTTCTATTCAGTGGTTCTCCTTCAGGGCCTTTGGCCTGACTCCCAGAGGTGCAGACCAGGGTCACAGCGACTCCTCCAAGTCCTTTCACACAGCAGAGTCTGCCTTTGCTTCCCGAAATTCCCTGGGATTCTCTGGGGGGAGAGGAGAAGGGCTCTGCCGCCCCGATGAAACCTCTGCCAGGGGAACTGCAGAAGGCCCTGGGCTCAGGAGGGCTCGTGGGGATGAGTGGAACCTTCTCAGCACTAGAGGGACACCGAGAAATGGAAGAGCCTCAAAAATGACATCCTGTGCACCATCCAGCAGAAATGCAGTGCACAAATTCTCTGTGAACTGAAGCGTGAGCAATGTGGGTATTGATGGGCCTCACGACCTTTAATTGCTGTTGGATTTTTAGGTGCTCCAGAGTGTGACATGATCCCCTGGATGGGTCCAAAAATGGAGCATTTCCTCCTGCAGAGGCTCCAGCTGTTTCCTGCCATATTCCTGTGCATCAGGAGAACACAGTGTGTTCTTTGAAACAAATCCACTCAACTTGAGCCAAACCTTGTCATGCAGCTGGAATTCAGCTGGCTGCTCCTCCGCTGGAATCCCGGGGTGAGACTCAGAGGAGAATAAGGATATTTATTGTGGCTCTGAGTGAGGGCTGGGGCAGGCAGCACAGGCTGCCAGCACAGCTCCAGCTCGGGGGATCAGCAGCGACAGGAGCTGATGGCTCCTGAGCAGTCAGGGGCTCAGGAGATGCTCTCAGCTCCTGTTTGCCATCACACCCTCAGTACAAGTGGGATTTCAGCTGCTCTCAGGCCCTGTGCAGTGTTTTCTGAGATAGACCTTTCTGTCGAGGCACAGAGAGTGGGGAGGCTTTGGCTGAGCTGAGTCCCTGCTCGCGCACAGGGAGCTGCAGTTCCTCGTGCAGAACCAGCAAAACTCATCCTCACCATCTCCTCCTGTGCTCTCAGGAGACACAGCTCCTCAGAACCTTGAATTGCAAATGCAAATCCCCACCAAAACTGCATTTTCATGCTGCATCTTTCATCTTTTACGTAACTCTCAGCTTCCGTCCCCTAAGAAACTCCTTCCATGCGCTAATAGCAGAGAAAATCAAGGCAACAATGAAGGAAATGCTTTGTTGTCTCTGAAAAGACAGAAAAGAGTCACCAGTGCTCCTCTTCTCAGAGTCTTAAAAGCAGAATCCTGGCTTGGAAAAATTCTGTAAAACAATGAGAGTTTTTCTGCAAACTTTGTGCTGTCCCCTCACGGGGTGCTCTAGGTAACCATAAACACATATTTCTATACCTGACCATTGAGCTGGGCTTGGGATTGGCCACAACGTCTGATTCAGTAAATAACCTTGAGCATAAAAATGAGATTCTCCTCCAGAAAACTCTTTAATCTGCCTTGTTTTTATGGATCAGCAAAGGCGTCAGAAGTTTGACACTCCAGATAATTGAGCTCTCGCATTTAGAGCACAGCCTCCAAATAATGGCAACTTTGCTTTGAAAGAGTCTCTCTAAACTTTGGGTTGACAATTAGCATTTCAAAAGGTTGCAACTCCGTAGCTGCCATCCCCTAATACACGGTTTGAATCAAATGTAAAGATTAATAGCACAGCACTAAAAACAGCCATAAACTCTCCCTGCCTCGGAAGTGCTCCTGGCAGCTCCCTGAAGGATGGAAATCTGGAGTTGTGTCTCTGTGACACTCCTGTCACTCCTCGCAGGGGTGACAGGATGGGGACATGGCCTGGAGCTGATCCCAGCGCAGGGAAGGGCAGTGGGACACAAACCCCCCTGCTCCAAGGGCTTTCCCATCGCAGGGTGGCTTCTGGGGTGTGCATGGTGCCAGGGCAGCTCTGCTTGGGGAGCAAACGTCCCTGCCATGGACAGGACCCGGGCACTGCTGCCACAGCCCAGGGGAGAGCTGATCCGAGGGATTTCAGCCCATCCCAGTGTTCTGGGCCTCAAGGTGCTCCAGGGAAAGCTCAAATCAGACATTAGGAAGAATTTCTTGACAGGAAGTGTTGAAAAATATTGGAACAGGCTCCCATTTCCAGGGCTGGGGCAGCCCCAGCTGCTCTGGGCACCTGTGCCAGGACCTCCCCACCGTCCCCAATATCCCATCCATCCCTGCCCCTGGCACTGGGAACTGTTCCCTGTGTCCCTAAATCCACCTGCAGCTCCTCAGGCTCTCCTAACGCTGGGGAGGAACACCAGAGCAGGGGCTTTTCCTGAACGCAGCCATGGGGGATTCTGTGCAGCCCCTTCTTTAATCACCCTGCTCAGGCAGGGTGCAGTCTGTGCTCCGGGCAGAATTAATACGAGATAGCAATGGTGATTAGGTAATTAGCAACTACCAGGAGTATTTAACCTTCCTGGTGACAGCGTGTCTGACATCACCTGAGCTCATGCAGGCTCTGTGAAAAGAATTAACAATTTTAAATTACCCCATTTAAGTTATTAATTATGAAATAGAAGTCGGCCCAGAAATGATGGCAGCGCTGCCCGGTATCCTGGTGGTTTTTTCCACCTCTGCATATCTTAAATCTGTGTATTTTCTGCCTTCCATTTCGTTGGAAAATTGGAACAGGATTGCAAGGATTGAAGGACATCTGCTGTGGGAAACTCTGGCTACCTCCCTGGAATTGTTCAAAGCCAGGCTGGACAGGGCTTGGAGCAGCCTGGGACAGTGGAAGGTGTCCCTGCCATGGCAGGGGTGGCTCTGGATGAGCTTTCAGGTCCTTTCCAACCCAAACCATTCAATGCTTCCCTGCTACACCCACACTGTTATCCCCATTGCCATGAATGATCAGGAAGGAGCATTTCCTTTCCCTCTCCTTCTGCCTGAAAATACTGAAATCTTACAGTGGCCAAGGATTTGACCATTTTTTCCTCTCAGTGCCAACATTTTTCTCTTTGGAGCAGTGTCCATTTTCCTCGGGGATGTTTTTTCCCTCTCCACACCCATCAGTGCCAGGGGTGATGGAGCTGCAGCCATGCCTGAGCCGATTCCTTGGCTCTGGGACTCACCAGCTCCGAGCATTCCCTCCCTGGGACTGTGGGGTTGTGGAGCCTTCCCCTGCCCTGGAGGATCCCAACAGATCAGGGACCCCTGAGCTCTGCAGATGCATTTTTTGAGAGCTGGAAAGGTGACTCTCGGTGCGAGGTTTCACGGGCAGCTTGTCAGGGATATTTATATCCCGAGCTGAAACCCTGCTCCTGAGGAAGTTTGCAAACATTTGCTCCTGTAATGCATGTTTACAGCTCTGGAGTTTGCTTCCATAAATTTCCTATTTTGCCGTTCCAGGGGCTGTAAAGTGTCTGTGTGAGTGCATCAATCTGTTTGCGGCCACCCAGCCGTGCCCTCATTTCTGCTGTCCCGTCCGGGCTGTCCCTGTCCCTCTGATCCCATCCCAGGCTCAGCCTCTAGTCATCGCAGCCAGGAATGGATTCATGCCTTGCCCAGTGGGAAGGGAGTCCTCGCCGTTACCTTGGACACTCATTTAGTTGGATTTGATAGTGACAACACATTGACATTGGTAAGGTTAATGACCCAATCCTTTATTTCATGGAACGAGTGGAACAACATTTAGTACCTTGTTCTGCCGTGTCCCCGAGAGCTGCCGGAGCTGTTCCTTTAATGGCACGGTGGCATCTCTGCCCTTTAAGTAATTGGCACCGTGAAAATATTCTCTGGGTCCTGTCACAATTGATTAGGATTGCATTGAATTGCAAAAAAAAAAAAAAAAAAATTACTTTTATTTTCTTTTCTCAATCCTTTTTACTGGAGTGAAGGCAAAACTTGATCTCTGTGGATTTGGAAGGCTGACGGCTCTAAAATTAGTGGGGAGATAAAGTCCTGGGTGTGGAACCAGCCCAAAGCTCTGCTGACCCACAGGTTCTGCAGGAATTTCTCCTGTTTCTGCTGTTCTGTGCTGGCCAAGAGCACTGAGAGGCAGCAGCTCCCAGGGAGTTCTGCCTTTCTGAGCACCCTATGCACAGAGGGGATCCCTGCCCGTGCCAGGGGATGGGACTGGATGAACTTTAAGGAATTCCCCATCTTCCAAAAAGGCAGGAAGATGAAAAAGGTGTGGGATGAATTCTCTGCTCGGTGCAGGGAACAGTGGCACAGCTCTGCAATGACATCTGGGAGCAGAGAGGTGGCATTTGGTGGCAGTGACCCAGACAGCAAGCGGTGTTTTCTTTGTGGGACTGGGAGGTGTGAAGTAAAACATCATTTTTGTGTTTGTATCGACAGCAAAAAATCCTTGACTTTGGATCCGTGCCGTCCTTCCCTCACCTTCCCCCTCTGTTTTAAATTACCCCTGATTGTACAACAGCTGCTCCCTTCACGCCTGCATATGGCTGCCTCCTTAAATCTGCATTTCTGTCGAGGGGCTGCATACAAATACCCAGCTGAAAGTTTGCTTTCAAAGGTCTGATTAACCAACTTGGTGTGGCAAAGAAAAATGAGTATTGACATGAGTGGAAAGGCTGACGGGGAGGGGAAGGGGATGGAGGGAAATGGGAATGACAAGAGTCAGGCAGGGACACTGCAAAGACGCAGCAACCGAGGAGCAAACCCCACATCTCCAGACAGGAGCCTGTGCTTCATTCTTGCGCTTGAAAAATAAAACCCTCGCAGATGTGGAATTTGCGGAACATGAGAGGAATGTTGGGGTTTTTTTTTTTAGGCATGTGAGAAAAATTCCTCCACTTGACATGCTCAGAATGTCTCCTCATCAGGCATTTGCTGCCCAAAATACTCAGCTGTCTTCGTTTGAGAGACAGGTGTCAGCTAAGGAAGGTGGGAACCTTCCTTAGAACAGAGAATGTGAACCCCCTTCCCTCCGAATTATTATAATTTTAGAATCAAGGGCTCTCAGGCAAAGGTATGGGAAAAGGAATAAGAGTTTTTTACTAGTATCTATAATGAGATAAACAATCAGTAACAAAAAGAACAGTGAGCAAAGTAAAAAAGGTAAACAAAACAAAAAAAAACTCAGTGGCAAATGTCCCTGGGCTGCCAGGCGCTTTCCCGTTTGGTGCAGTCACGGTCACGGCCAGCAGGGGCGCTGTTGGGCTCCCAGCCCAGCAGGGCAGGTGCGATGACTCCCGGGGAGCTGCAGATGGCGCTGTGGCGTGAGGTTGGATCTGTGCCGCGCGTGATGGCAGACGGGCTGGAGCAAGGTGGAGCGCAGATGGACGGGGCACAGCAGAGAGCCCAGAGCCGGGAGA
>VZRL01000171.1:17064-54153 GCA_013397895.1 Origma solitaria
TCAGCAAAGATTTCCAACAAAGCTCTGGGCTGGGAGTGTGTAGGATGGCAAGATAAAGGAGTATCTGCCTGTGAGCTCTCGTTGGTAAAGTTATCTCTCTTTTGATTTTAAACCTTAAAAAATAACCATATAAAAGCACAGAGCTGTCCTCTGATCATCTAAATCTGCTTATAATCTGCTGTACAGCTTCTTCTGCTGTCTCTACAGGATGCATTAGTTCTCAGTTTATGGCAGAGGAAAAGGATCCGTGTGCATATGGGAGATGGAGGCCAAATTCCAAGGGTTAAACCACAGAATTTGGGATCCCTTGGTGACTTCCCTTGTGCCCGTGGGCTGGTAATTAACTTGGCAGTGCCTTGACCTCTGATGTGACCAGGCATTTTTATCATTTTGTTATTATATTTTGGTATTCCCCATTCGAGGCCTTATTTTAAGCCTCTCAGGTGGTGCTGGCTGAGCAAGGTCACCCCTGCAGGAGACGAGAATTGGCCAGAGGAGCATCCCTGGGAGGAGGGCAGGGAATTCCTCTGCCAGCGATCCCCGATCAGCGCTGAGATTTCTGCATCCACGTGGGCAGCTCTGGCTGGGAGCTGAGGCAGAAGCAGCGCGAGGCAAAGGCCTCGTTTGTGAGCACATTTATTCATTTTCCCCCGTCTGCCTCCCCCCTCCAGCCCACCCCCTGGCTCTCCACCTCCGTTCCCCAGCTGAGCCTTTCTGGAATAGACTCTATATTTGTCTCCTGCTTCCCCGAACACCCATTATTATGTGGAATAATAAAGCAGGAGCCGCGCTCGGCACCTCTGCGCGGTGGCTCCGAGTGGGCAGGATGGTCGCCGGCGGCGGGGGGTGATAAATGTGGCGTGAGATGCCTTTTCCACAGCAAACTGCAAATTGCCTCGGCAGCACGGCCCACAAAGGGCGCCCGCCGAGCACATTTATCTCCCATTGTCGGCCCAAGGAGGCACGGGGAGAGGAGCAGGCATCCTATTTTTAAAAAGTCACATTTGATCTCGTTCAGGCTCCGAGTCCGGAGTATTTTAAAGGACTTTTGGCAGAAAACGCGGAGCCGGGGATGCAGCGCGGATAAAGGGATTTATTTTTGACTGCAGCCAGGGTTCATGACCATGGGAGCATTTCAATTTTAAGCCACTCGGTTTGAATAATATATTTCAGCAAAGCGAGTGTTATGTCATCTAATAACTGCTGGGTGGGAGGAGAGCTGGGGCTGTGGAGGGGGAGAGGAGGTGGCACTGAGGGAGAAATTGCCCTCGGAGGAATTCCCGGCTCTTCCTAAAGCAGGAGGAGGGGAGGAGAGATTCGGGGGGGTTCTGCCTGCTCAGGGGCTCACACCTCCTCAGTTCAGCCTCAGAGAGCAGCATGATGGACATCGAGGGAGTGAAGCGATGGATTTCTGGCGGGTGATGGATGGTGGGAAAGGATCGGGGACGTTTGGGGACGGACTGAGGGTGGCACGGCCACGGCACCATGGCTGCTGGCGCCGGGCACCTCTGGGGTGGGACAGCCTGAAAGACCTTGGTGTTTGACATTTGCTGGTCCTGCATCCTCTGCACCTCCCTCTGAATGGCAGCAGTGAATTAAATGTGATATTTGGGGTGGGTTTGGCACAGGAGCCCTTCCCACCATCCTGAGCATCCATCACAGCCAGACCGGGGCATGGCCTGGGGATCCCCTGCTCATCTGGGTCCTGGGATTTATCAGGATGTTTGCAGCGATAAATGCTTGGCTGCCTTTAATTGTAGCCCTCATTAGCATCCCGGAGTTATTATTTGCATTGTAGTAATTGTTCCCATCCTCCCGGAGATCTGTGAGTGGAGCTGAGGTGGGAGATGGGAACAGGACTGGAGTCAGGGACAGTGCCCCAGGAATGCTGCTGGGTGCCGGGAAAAGGCAGGGCCTGGCTCCCAGCGTCCCCACGCAGCTCTGGGCCTTGCTCCTGTGGAATATCCCCTGGAATATCCCCTGGAATATCCCCTGGAATATCCCATGGAATATCCCCTGAAATATCCCCTGGAATATCCCCTGAAATATCCCATGGAATATCCCCTGGAATATCCCCTGGAATATCCCCTGGAATATCCCATGGAATATCTCATGGAATATCCCCTGGAATATCCCCTGGAATATCCCATGGAATATCCCATGGAATATCTCATGGAATATCCCCTGGAATATCCCATGGAATATCCCATGGAATATCCCGTGGAATATCCCCTGGAATATCCCCTGGAATATTCCCTGGAATATCCCATTGAATATCCCGTGGAACATCCCGTGGAATATCCCGTGGAATATCCCGTGGAATATCCCGTGGAATATCCCGTGGAATATCCCGTGGAATATCCCCTGGAATATCCCGTGGAATATCCCGTGGAATATCTCATGGAATATCCCGTGGAATATCTCATGGAATATCCCATGGAATATCCCCCGGAACATCCCCTGGAATATCCCCTGGAATATCCCATTGAATATCCCATGGAATATCCCGTGGAAATGCATTTTGCCCGTGCTCCCTTCCCTTCCAAATCGGGTTAAGGGAATCTGCTGCGTGCCCACGTGAGCCTTTCCAAAGCACATTAGGGAATGCAAGGGAATTATTCGGGAACAAGGAGTGTGCAAATGCAAGCAGATTAACTCTCCTTGCCTCAGTGTCCCTCTTTGTGAGAGAATCCTGAGTAAACGCTTTAGCGCTCGTGTGAAGGGAGGCTCAATTTATTAATGTCATGCCTAATTAGCGGCGCGAGATCCTGCCTCAGAAAGGGGATTATTAGCAACAATAATATTATTATTGCAGCGGTGTTGATTTCAGCTGAACTCTTATCAATAGGTGATAAGCACCTATAAATCAAGGAGGGATTAGCAGCACCCCAGGGCAGCGGGAGCAGATCCCACCCAACCTGGGATAAATCTGCTCCATCCCCTAAGCAAGGAGTTATTCAGGAAAAATCCAAACCTACCTGCACTGTATATTCACTTTCCCACAGCTTAGTTGCAAACACATCAACCAATTTGCAATTCCAAGTTGAATTTGAGGGATTAGAGCCTATTTTTCTGTGCTAACGGAACGAGAAATAAATGTAAGTTTGCAGGTTGTTTTTCCAATGGCCTTTAAATTGAAGGTTTATTTATGCACCATTTATTTCCCAAGCACAGAAATAAAAAAGTCTTCACTCCTCTTCTTCATCTAGAGATATCTTCATATCTTTTCCCATGAAAATAATTCATGTCACTGAGAAAAAAGTCTTCTATGAATCACTGATGAGTCTTTGATGCTTAATGTGCTGTCCAGCACGAGCTCTCTCGGAATGTACTTTAACAAGAAGATCTGATTTTCTTCCTACCATCATTAAAGTTTCCCCTTCAAATTTGACTTAACAAGCAAATGAATGTTCTCTCAGCATAATTATAATTTCTTTTTTAAAAAAAAAAAATCGTTTAGGAAATGAATCCGTGCTGTGTTTTCCCAGCGGGAGGGACCCGGCCAGCTGAGCCATGCTGGGAATTATCTCCAGTTTGGGCTGGAGTGAGGTTTCAAACATAAATCTGACAGGATTCCCGGGGAGAACACAGCAAAACCCTTCCTGCAGGGCCTGGGTGCTTTTCTGAATGGTTTTGGGGGGAAAGCTCCATCCTGCTGAGTCAGTTTTCCACGCGGAATTCCAGGGGTGCCAGTCTGGGAAGGGCTCTGGCACGGCTGATCTTTGCTCAAACCTCTCTGCTCACTCCTGAGCAAAGCCCTGCCAGCACCAAAGCCCCCTCGTTATTAAAATATTTCTCCTCTGGCAGTAATTGTTTTGTGGGTTAGAACTGCTCCCCTGCAGGAGCAGAGCTGGAACCTGGGATGCTGACTGAATTTTCCTGATTGTTTTCCCCTTTTTGCGCCCTCTCCCCTTCCTGGCTGGGTTCCTGATTTCTGCCTTGGGCTGGCAAATCCCTTCCCTTGGGAATAAAGGGCACCTATCCCTAACATCTGAGCTGGCGGAATGTGGATAATTGCAGTGGAGTGCAAGGAATTCTTGACTCAAGGCCTTGGTGTGTCGCTGGTTGTCAAATTTAATCTGCCAGCGGCTCCTGGCCTTGGAGAAATTCCAAAAAATGAGGGAAAGGGCCTGGGCAGTTTTGGGAAATGCCATCCTCAGGTCTGTCCCTGGATGTGTCCAAGGCCAGGCTGGACAGGGCTGGGAGCAGCTGGGGACAGTGGGAGGTGTCCCTGCCATGGCATTAAGGGATTTATGGTCCCTTCCCTTCCCACCCGAACCATTCCGTGGCTGTGTGAGGATGACAGACCTGGCTCTGCCGGGCGTCTGCAGAGTTCTTAAACAAATCCCCTGCAACACAAACAGCAATAAAATACACAATGCAAATCTCCGTGCCTGAGAGAGAATGAATAATTAGCCAGATAATTGAATATACAAACAGCAAGTGCCTTAAAAGCAGCTAGAAATACGTGGGGAACAAGGCACTGTTACAGTTCTCCTCCCCCTCTGGATTTGTCTGGGGATGCTCAAAGCCTCCTCTTGAGGGAAAAAAAAGCCCTCTCATTTCTGCTCTATTTGTATGCTACAGTAGCAGTTTGGAGAAATTAAAAATAATTGATACATTCGCCAAAGCATGAGCAGGAACTATTTCATATTTTTAAAAGCTTTGCAAATATCCAGAAAAAAAGTGCTGTGCCTGCATAAAGCCAGAGCTGAGATCTGCTCAGAATGATGGAATGGAGCCTTTTTATGGGAATATCTGAGTGTAACAAGGCCACAGATGGAGGAAATGTGGAAAACCTGAGAGATCCCTGGGTTTGGGTAATTTTTGGTTTTCCCTTCAATCCCAGAGGGGCTGGGGAGAGCTCCTGGCTGTGCCCCATCCTGCTGAGTGGGGGCTCGTGAGCCCCCCCCATCAAATGCCTTAATTAGCAATAATTTGGGGAAAATGTGATGGCTTTGAATGGAGCAGATGAAACCTGGGAGCAGACCCTGCCCTGGCAGCAGATTTTGCCCGGGATTTCTGATGGATTTCCCCACTGCAGTGCCCTCAGCTGTGCCCAGGAGCTGCAGAGGAGGAATCGCAGGAGAGGCCCTCGGAGGAGGTGAAAGGGAATGAAGCACAGAAAATGGTATTAAAGATGAACAAATGCCTCCATTATTTCACCAAATTAAATGCACTTTTCCGAGTAGGAAGGCAAAAGTCAGTCATTATCTGTCTGTAATACATGGCAGCAGATAATAAAGAGGGTTTATGATCTCTGAAAGCAAATTAGAGGATATTTAAACAACACATCCTTCTCTGAAGGAGCGATAATTACAAAATCAGGTCAAAATGCAGAACAACCTAACCCTGCCCCAAGCTAATGTTACTTGACTGAGTCTGCAATCTCCTGAAGGAGGATCCACTCGGGATGCAGCCGTTCCCAGCGTTGTTTCTCCTCTCAAACCCTTGTTGGGATGTGGATATCGCCGAGCCCAAGGATGTGGATATCTCCAAACCCAACGATGTGGGTATCTCCAAATCCTGCTGCTCCTGCCCTGCCCAGCAGGCACAGAGCAGCTCCTCCCTCTGCCTCCACCACCTCTCCAGCAGTTTGGGGCTGGAAGTTGGAATTTCTCTGCCTCCTGCAGCTCAGTTCCCACTCCAGGCAGACATTCATGAGGTTTAGGAATCCAACACAGTTCATTCAATGCAGAGATGAATCCTCTTGCTCCGCATGAACTTTTCCCCTGGTGTGTCCATCTTTCTTTCCTTGTCCTTATCCAGGCATTTTTAAAACCACATTTTCTTTAAATGACACAGATTTTCTTCCAGTAACAGCCTGGGCTGGGTTTCTAAAGACTGTTTTGGTGACCTGCTCTGCTAGAACTCCGTGGCTCCAGGGCTGAGCATCCTGGGCAGCTCTGAGGAGCTCCTGGTGCCGTGGGGATGTGCTCCAAACCTGAGCATCAGGGGGGTTCTGACCCCATGATGCCAGGAACGGCAGCAGGGAGCACGTCAGGGATGGATCCTGTGCTCTCCAGTGACAGACATCACCTGGCTTTGACAGACACAGGGAATTGACTTCTAAAGCCCTCCGTTATCTTTTGCCAAGTCACCTGCAGTACATCTTGGGGTGATTTGATGACTTTTACCTGCAGCGCATCTTGGAGTCATTGATGACTTTTAGCTGCAGCCCATTTTGGGGTGGTTTAATGATTTTACCTGCAGCCCATCTTGGGGTGGTTTGATGAATTTTACCTGCAGCCCATTTTGGGGTGGTTTAATGATTTTACCTGCAGCCCATTTTGGGGTGGTTTAATGATTTTACCTGCAGCCCATTTTGGGGTGGTTTAATGGCTTTACCTGCAGCCCATTTTGGGGTGGTTTAATGATTTTACCTGCAGCCCATTTTGGGGTGGTTTAATGGCTTTTCTGGGCAGGGACAGTTGCCAGGGGGACCAGTCACATCAGTCCTTGCTGGAAGCACAGGCAGGGATCAGTCCTTGGGAGCAGCAGCCTGACCCAGGCTGAATTTCCCATTCAGGACACTCTGTGTGATCTCCCTGAACCCAGAACTCTCCAGCATTCAGCACAACGCTCCTGATTTCCCGCTGCTTTAGCCCAGAACAGAATTTTGCTGATAAAAACAAAGGATGAGCTGCTTCCCCAGCCCTTCCTCTTGTCTAATCCTCTGTGACCCACAGGATGAAAATTGAACTGATTAAAGCACCAGCAAACAGACTGTGGGAATCCTGGCGGCTCTTACCCTGAGGGGAGAGTGGAACGGCCTAAAAGGTCTTTTCCCTGCTCTAATTTCAGGGATTTTTATGATTCACTTTGCTGTGGGAATAAAAAGGGAAAGGCAAAGCACCTGGACCGATTGTTTCTGGCCCTGGATACCAAAGGAAAGGAAAATGTCAGAGCAGATGAAAATGAGGTCGCAGTGGCTGAGGGCAGCTGAGAGATCAGAGCCTGGGCAGGACCCTGGGGTGGGAGAGGGCAGGAAAATCTCCCCCTCCTCCTCGGGGAGATCCTGGGCTGCTTTTCCTTTGAGACAAAACATGGGAGGATCACCTTTTGGTCCAGATTTAAGTGCTGTATCCCTTCCCAGAGATTTTCCCTCGCAAAGACATCACCAAACCCCAGTCCTGGGGTGTGTTTGGGGTCCCTCCTGCCCCAGGGACAGCCCAGGCTGGGACTCCGCGGAAGAACACTCCAGGAGCAGATGGAATTGTGCCATTTATGGAATTTAATGAAACCAAGAGCCCTCGTGGCTGAGATACCCCTGGAGCTGCATCCTTGGAGGGACCAGGGAGCAGTGTCTAAACAAGCATCCCTCCCGCCTCAGCCTTGCTCCCAGGCATCTCAGGAAGTGTCTGCAGCCATTAAATCCCAGCCTGCTGCTGCCTGACAGGTTGGGGCTGCGAGAAGGTCCCCAGCACTCTCAGAGCAGCTCAGATCCCTGTAATTTATGGAACTCCTTGCCCGTGGTACAGGGAATAATAATTGCAGCAGCCAGCAGGGAATAATGAGTTGTGTTTGTGCCGCGCGGTGTTCTCTGCTGTTTTTGTGGTGCCTGACACTCAGCACTTGTGCTGGGCACGGCTGGGAGAGGCGTTTGTGGTGTCCTGCAGGGGAGGAATTCTCCCTGGAGCTGAGCTCAGCCCGGAGCTGTGGGTGGGTGTAGGATTTCCATATGTGGGATTTGGTGGTTCTGTCCCAGACGGTCGGGACGGAGACGAGAGATCTCTGGAGTTTGGTCTCAGAGCATGAGGTTTATTGTGAAAGGTGTGGGTGTAGGGGAGCTGCTGGGAGCTGCCAGACACAGCTCAGAGCAGGGAGAGAGGTGAGAGAGAAGAAAAGTACAGAATACAGAATAGAGTCCAGAATAGAATAGACTAGAATCCAGAATAGAATAGAATAAAATACCATGGTTGCCGTTTACAATACAAAAAATCATCTTCTGTGCTGAATATTCTAATTTTCACTAACCAATCTAGAACAAGCTACAAATCCTACAACATTTACACACAGCCTAGGAGAGTCATTGCATTACCATACGGTGTTATATTTTAAACTCTAAAAACTGCTTTTTGGACCCTCTGCCGAGTTGGCAGGGTCTGCTCTGCCCCTTGGAGCTGTCTGCAAGCAGAGGGGATTGTTTAATCCAAAGGGGATTCCCTTCAGTGGCCACACCATTGTTTTCCAGCTGTTCAGTACCTGGGGTTTGGGATCTCAGAGCTTGTCTCCATTTCAATCTCACTCATAGTTTCCATATTCTCAGCATCTTTTGCCAGGTAATCATATTGATAAGCCTTTCCTATTTCATCCTCCCCAACAGGTGGGATCCTCTGGGATGTGCCGGGGGCCACATCCCATTGAGGGAGAAGGGATTGGACCCAAGGCACTGGGGAGGAGCTGAAGTTCAGAGGGTTAGGGGAGGCTGAATTTTTCCCAGGAAAGGCAGTGGCTGGAAGCCTGGCAGTCCCACCTGGAGACTCAGAGTCACTCAGAACCTCCAAAACAGCGTTCAAAGGCCCAGGGTGGGAAATTGGGCTGCACCTGTAAAACACGCAGCAAATTCCTGCTGGCAGCAGCCCTCAGAACGGTTCTTTCTCCAGTACGAGGGGTTTTCCCTGCACAGATTTTTCTGCTGGCCTTTTATCAGCTCGGGCCAGATTGAAGAATGCAGCAAGAAACTGTATCTGCCTAGAAAATTCCTAAATATCTCGGCAGCTTTTAATTGAACCACTTCCTTGCTAGGTAACAGCCACGGCAGGTACCATTTTCTCCATTAAACAGTGTCATTTATTGTGATTAATTCTGGGGCTCTTATCAAGTGCATGCACACTGGTTACTTATTTTTTAAGCCTCTCCCCCCAAACGTGTCTCATAATGGATTTCCAGGGGAGGGAGGCAGGGAAGGCAGCGACCACTTGAGATCCCTCAGTTTCCCCGGCTGCACCCCCAAAAATCCGTGTTGTCCCTGAAGATGGGGAAGGAGCTGGGCTGAAACCCTCAGGAGCAGCAGCCTGGATCTGGGAGGGATCAAGGAATCACCGGAATTCTTGGGATGTTGGAGCGGGAATTAAGCATAGCTCTGACCCCATCCCCGTGGGTTTCCCACTGCAGTTTGGGGTTTGGGATCCCAACTTCCTGCAGTTTTTAGGGGCACAGAGGAGAGGGAAGGGCCGTGCCCCCGCCCCTGGCACAGCTCAGGCCCAGCAATCCATCCAGAGATGAAAAGGAGCATCCACAGGCACGGGGCTTTGCTGCAACCTCGTATTTCCTTGGGTGTCTCTGCAGTTAATTAGTTATCCTCTTCTTCCAGTTAATTAGCTCAAAGAAAAACAGCCCTTTGTACTTAGCCTTATAAATTACAGTCTTTGCCTGTCTTATATGTTGGAAGAGATGACACTTTCTGCATTTTCTTAGCAAGGTCACATTTACAATTCTTAAAGGTTTGGGAGGAATGTGAGCCAGGCTGCGGAGCCGGGACGTGGGGAAGGTTTCAAAGTTACCGTGATGCCTTAAAAAATTATCAGAGGGACTGGGAGGGGAAATGGTGAGGATCAAAGCAAAGGGACTCCATTAAAAAAGACTAACTAATGAAAAAGTTACAGAGAAAATGCATGAAAGTGGCAAAAGGAGCTTCAGATGTTGGCGAGATCCTGTCTGAAGGGGCTGGGGAGCGTTCAGGAGAGCTGAGGGTGACAGGAGGCTGCAGTTGAGTTCCAGGGTTTGCAGGAGGCTGGAAAGGCTCAGTCATTGCTCAAATCAAAGGGTTCTGCTCTTTACCCCAGCCTGGGCCAGGAGATCCAAACCCCTGAAGTGCTGGGCAGGGCTGGGAGCATCCTGCTGTCCCTGCCACGGCAGGGGCTGCAGGGAGAGGATTTTCAAGGTCTCTTCTCACCCAAACCATTCTGTGATTCCTTATCTGTTTGGACCTTTCAAGCTCATTTTGGGATGGGAACTGATTCCTTCCAGGGCAGTGGGATTGGATCAGGGAGGGAGAGGAGGAATAAACACTCCAAAGGGAGCGAGAGCTTCATCCCAGCAGTGGAAAACTCAAAGAGGTTTCAAAACCAGCACAGAGCTGGCAAATGCTGGGGCAGTGGGCAGTGGTTGGTGTACCTTGGGGTGGAGGAGCCTCCAGCCTGACTTTGGGGAGGGCCTGAGGGCTCCAAGTGGATCCTGGATCCTCCTCCAGCCCTCCCCAGCTCCCAGCACTCGGCTCAGAGCAAAGTCTCGATGTTGGAAAGAAAACATCTCGAACCCCCGAATTTCCTGCATGTCCAAAAGTTTCAGAATGACTTCTCCTTGCCCACCCTGGGCTGGGCACTGCTCCCTGCAGGGTTTGGTTTAGTCTGGCAGCAATTCCTGGGCGTTTTTAGGCTCTAGCCTGGCCCTTCACTGGTTTTAGGTCCAACCACAGCTTCACCTGCAGCTCCTGTCCCAGGGCTCCTCCCCACCTGCTGGGGCTTGGGGCTCCTCCAGGGCTGGGGAAGGGCAGGACCCCCTTGGGGCGCTGAGGCTTTGTGCAGCTCCTGAACACCAACGATCTGGAGTTAAACATTTCACCCAGGGATTTTTGGATTTGCGCCTGAACTCCAAAATCCGCACGGTTCCATCGTGCCTAATTACAGCCTGTCTGAAATGCTAATGGGTCCCAATGAACGCTCAGAGCAGGGATTGTGGCACTGCTCGTGTCCAGGTTTGGGGACAAAAAGGTTCAATCACAGGAAAACAACCTGCTGTGGTGTTGGGCCTTTTTGGGTTATTGATCGAGGTTTTAAGTTTAATGCAACGAGATGGTTACAGAGCACAAAGTGTATTTTAAGCATCTATTTATTAAAGCTGAATTGTGCTAGAACTTCTGTTCCAAAGCACACCTGACAGCTAAATGAATAGCAAATTATTTTACAGCGATCTGTGCTATTTTCTGTTGTTCCTGTGCAGCCAGCTCTGCACGCAGGGCAGGTTAAAAGAATTCTCAACCTTCTATTTAATACAATAAACTTTGTCAGATGTTGTTATTATTTTATCCAAATTCCACATCCTGGTGTAAAATATGCACGGAAGCCTCACTGACTCCTCGAGCAGCCCGAGTCAGGTGGGAGCAGGAGGAGGGAGGGCAAAGCTGAGCGAGGTGGCTTTTATTTAATCTGCTTACATCAGGACCTAATGACAGGCATTAAAAACGCTGGCAAATCCAGGGAAACAACTTGATTCACTTTCTCCAAGAGCTCTGGCAGTTTTGTGTCCGGGCTGGGGATGCAGTGTGTGGTACCCGTGAAATGATAGATCCCATTGCCGTGGAATTAACAGCCCCAGAAGGAGGGAGCCTGGTGAGAAAGGGTTAATAAATCACAAAATGGGTTGGAAGGGCCTTAAAGATCATCTTCCAAGCCCCAATTAATGAGAGTTAAGAATAAGAATTATGAATTCTTAATTCATAAGAATTTCATATTCTTATTCACAAATTTGCAAATTTGCAAATTCACAAATTCACAAAATTCATAAGAATTACGAACAGGGGACAAGAATATCCCCACGTGTGTCCCCAGCAGGGCTGGGAAGGACACCCAGACCCTCCCAGGAGGTGCTGCAGGTGCCCAGGGCTGGCTCTGACCCTGCTGGAACAGCCAGGGGAGCTCTGCTTCAGGCTCCAAGTGCTTTCTTGGTGAGAGGATGCCTTTGGAAAAAGCAGCAGAGATTCCCTGGGGGTTCATCCAAGAGCAGCTTGGAGCAGCTCATCTCCTCCAGCCACAAAAGAAAAAAAAAAAAAAAAAGAAAAGTGTGAGAAATAATAGTGTAGAAAAAACCCAGAGATTTATGGCACGTGCCACAGAGTTCAGTGCAGGAGATAAAAAAGTGCAGGAAATCATTGCCGTGCATGACCTGGAGTTGGTTAAATTAAACATTTGGGCTTTTGGTGATGCTGGGAGGGCGGGAGGTGACTCGGCTGAGGAAAGAGCTCTGGCTGGAGCAGGAGCAGACAGGGTCGAGGTGGCTGCCTCCAGTCAAAGGTGTAAACTGGGCTGGCGCTGCTCTGTTGCAGCCCTTGCACTGAAAAAGCTTCTGTTTCTTTATTTCTGGATTTTAGTGGCATTTAGTTTGGAGTTTTTTTTTTTTTAATTTTTTTCACTGAGTTCCTCAGCTTGGCTTGCCCAGGGCCCTGGGAAATGCTCCTGGGGCCATTTTGGGGCTTTGTTTGACGTGGAAAGTGCTTGGGAGAGGGGCAGGGAGGAACCTGGAGCTCTCCGTGCCGTGGGTGGCAAAGCTGGCGGTAAAGTTTGACCTGATTTATTTCATTTCCTCGGAATAATAATAATTCTTCCCTGAATTGACAGTCTGCATGTCAAAGTTTCAGCTCGATTTGAAATGCCTGAAAGATGAATTCCAGGGGAGAAATAATGTTGTCTGCGTGTGCTGACAGTCCCTACCCAAGGCGCTGCTCTCCACCTTAATGCACGGCAGAAAAAAAAAAATTATAGGCTGGCAAAAAGAGCAGAATTTCCTGTGATTGTGGCTTGTTTGTGGGACTGGCCATTAGGAGCAAAAAGGAGAGCAGGCAGGGTGAGGTTTTTTTGGTTTTTAGCCTTCAGCTGAGAATATTTCAGCCTGGAGAGGCAGAGGTTGTGATTTAATGATGTGCTGCCCCTCGGGGAGGGGAGCTCAGCTCAGGAGGGGTTGGCATGCTCTGGAAATCACCTGGGGGATTTCAGCTGTGCCCTGCACCCACAGCAGCGCAGAGTGAATTTGTTCTCTCTCTCATTCTCCTTGTCACCAGACCTTTGGAAGTCTGATTCGCTTGCTCTTCGCTCTCCTGTGTGTCCTGCTGTAATTTACCCCCAAAAGGGCAAAATGTCCTGCGTAAATCACAGCTCAGTGGCTGAAGAAACTCACCAAAAATTGTGGGGATCATCAAACTTTTGTATCCATAAAATATCCCAGAGAGCTGTTTCTGGTAATACCCAGTGTATCTTTTATTAAAGATATGATCTCGGGGGCTTTAGGTGTGATGGATTTTGGCACTCTCAGGTGGGTCATTCACAAGGAGCAGAACAGTTGATGGCAATGTGCTGCCAGGAGGACTTTTTGGGATTTGGTGGTCCCAGGACAGGCAGCAATCCCAGGCAGGAACTTTTTCACCTTTTTAATGTTAGTACAAGGCCTGAATTCAAACCAGGAGCTCCTAACTGGCCCCAGGCTCAGTTTATTTTTAGGATGCACAGCTTTGGAAGAAGTTTTCTTTAAAAAGCCAGATAAAATGTGCAGAGTTCATACAGTTTGTAGGGAAGCAAAGCACAGTGAATTTATCATGGAACCACGGCCAAAAGAAGCAGGAAATAATCAAGGGGGAGAATTAAACTCTCCCTGCACGTGGGGGGTGTGGAGGGGAGGGGTTTCTGCAAATGCACCAGGAATAATAATAATTAAAGGCCTGGCTCATCATGATTAAAATGGAGTTTGGGAGTGGTTGTGGCCCTCAGGATTATCTGACCGTGGCTGTGGCATTAGGGAAAGCTGAGGGCTTGGGAGGAGCAGCACAGCCCTGTGTCCCCAAAGGACAGAGCTGTGGCTCCAAGGGATCAGCTGAGATAGCAGCTCCTGCCCTGCTCTGCCCAGGAGTGGGGACAAGGCAAAGGTCTGCTCCTCAAATTTAAAAAAAAAAAAATTAAAAAAAGTAAATGAGCAAAGAAACCCCCCAGTTAGAGAAGTTATTCCAGCAAGTGGCTCTATAAATGTCTTTATATTGTTATTTCCGATATTAGTTTGTTGTTCCTTCATGAAAGCTGATTTATTTGAAATGTTATTACTTGAAACACCCTAATCTTTTTGTAATAATTCATATACTGGAGATTACAGTTTTGGAAGGCAGCCCAGCTCTGGCTGGAATCCTATTTATGGATTAAAGGATTTGAACAGCATTGCAAGGCAGATCTCCGAATAGCAGGATAATGTAAACCTGGTTCCATATAAAATGCTTTCCCTCTGCAATGGTAACCCCATTAAAGGCAGATTGTAGGAGAGCGCTTCCATTGCAGCAGGGCAGGGATCTGCACCCTGAGGAGCAGCTCTGCCCTTGTCCCTGCCCTGAGCCTCATTCCAGCTCTCCTGGCCCTGGAACCTCTGTGCCAGCGCCTGCTGGGGTTTGGGGTGTGCAGGGACAGTGTGAGACAGAGCCTTTGTTCGAGGGAGCTGAGCCCCTAAAATAACACACAGTGAGGTGCCCCAGCCCAGAGCTGCTCCTGACGGCATGGGGGGAGCTGGGAGCTGGTTCTCTATCCCAGCAGCAGCAGAAACCCAGCCCAGAGCTGCTCCTGACGGCATGGGGGGAGCTGGGAGCTGGTTCTCCATCCCAGCACAAGCCCCCCAGCCCAGAGCTGCTCCTGACGGCATGGGGGGAGCTGGGAGCTGGTTCTCCATCCCAGCACAAGCCCCCAGCCCAGAGCTGCTCCTGACAGCATGGAGGGGAGCTGGGAGCTGGATCTCTATCCCAGCAGCAGCAGAAACCCAGCCCAGAGCTGCTCCTGACGGCATGGGGGGAGCTGGGAGCTGGATCTCCATCCCAGCACAAGCCCCCAGCCCAGAGCTGCTCCTGACAGCATGGAGGGGAGCTGGGAGCTGGATCTCCATCCTAGCAGCAGCACAAGCCCACCCCAGAGCTCAGCAGAGGTACTCAGGGACAGTCCCACCCCAGGAAGCTCAAAGCTTTGGGGAGAGTTGTTATTTATTAATTCCCCATTGAATTTAACTGTGCGTGGCTGAAGTTTCCTCATGTTGGTGACTGAGAATGGGCCATGATGGCATCATTTAATTGTGATCTGCCTCTGATCCATGGGAAATACAGAACAAGGCTGGGAAATGATGGCACTGGAGCCCGCACTGAAATGAGTGGGTTTGGGACAGGGCAATCTTACTTTTGAAGCTGTTTTCTCAAGTGGCAGCAAGGGAGGTTTGAGACCAAACTGGAAGCAGAGCACTGAGGTTTTGTGGGTGTTTCTAGGCAGCTTCTACCAGAATTTAGGTGTGATAGGGCCTGGGGCCTGGGCCATGATGAACAAAGGTGGAAAAAGGAGGACAACGTGTCCAAACACAGGGAGCCTGTGCTGGATGGAGCTGACAGGGATGAGCCAGGGGCAGAGCAGGCAGAACCTCCTGGTGCTGTGAGCACGGATGGAAATGATGGCAATAATTATCCCCCAGGATGAGGAAAGCCTGGAGAAGGCTCCCTGAGTGCCCCAGGGAAGGCTGAAGGGCAGAGATGCAAAAAAACCCCCAAGATTTATTGGTGCTGTGGATGTGACACTCTGGAGAGGCTCTGGAATAGCAGCTGATGCTCAGCTCTTTCTTTTATGATCCTTTTTCCCCCCGAAGGTGAGGAAGGCATTTGGGCAGAGTGCTGAGGAGGAGATCAAGGTCTCAGTGCTGAGGAGGAGATCAAGGTCTCTTTTTCCCTCTGCTGCAGTCCTGGGGAGCAGGAGGGGAGAGGGATCCGCTGCTCCTGCTTTCGGGGGATCGGAGAGGAAAAGGATGGCTGCGATCACCTGCTCCAGAAAATCCCTTTCCCGAGATGCTCTCCAAACACAGATTGCAGTGAGCAGCTGGAGATGGGGTTCTGTGGGCTGTGGGTATCACTGGAATCCCTCCTCCTCTGGGGCTGTGGGATTGGGAACGATCCCAGCCTCCCCCAGCCTGCTGCAGCATCGCCCTGGGCAAAAATCATTCCACGGCTCTGGAGCTTGGCTGCCTCCTCCCTGGAATGGGAATATCACGTGCATCCCAGAGGGTTTGAGCGTTACTTATTATTTCTATAGGGATTTGAAGGTTAATAGCTTTACACAAGCCTAATTAATTACTATTATTTAGTTTAATATTCTCTCAGAGTACTTTGTCCATGCAAAGCTCGCTCTGCCATCCTCCCTGTGAAGGCGTCAGGAGCTGCAGTTTGTTTGTGGCGCAGGAATGGGTCCAAAAATGAGGAATGGTGAGAGCAGGGAAGGTTTGGTGGTGTTTGGGGCACATCAGATCCATCCCTGCTCAGGGGGGCTGTGCCCCAGCGGGGAGCAGCTCCTCCCTGGAGACAGACCCTGGTGGGCAACAAAATCAGTGGGGTGAGTAAAGGAAATGAGGGGAATAAAGCCTTCCTCCTGGGATGGGAATGAGGGGAATAAACCCTTCTTCCTGTGAGTGTTCCCCAAACCCACCTGGGAGTACCCCAAATCCAGCCTGCTGTGCCCCAAACCCAGCCTGGTGTGCCCCAAACCCAGCTCAGTGTGCCCCAAACCCAGCCTGGTGTGCCCCAAACGCTCTTGGGTATGCCCCAAACCCTCCTGGGTGTGCCCCAAACCCAGCCTAGTGTGCCCCAAACCCAGCTCAGTGTGCCCCAAACCCTCCTGGGTGTGCCCCAAACCCAGCTCAGTGTGCCCCAAACCCAGCTCAGTGTGCCCCAAACCCAGCCCAGGACAGGCAGGGCTGGGCACTGTCTCTCCCCTGCTCTGTGCCCAGGGCAAGGGGATTGTCAGGGACAAAAGTGGTGTTGTTCCAGCTTGTACATGGAATTTTGGAGCAGGGGAAGGATCTGCTCTTGCAGAGCTCTCCTTGCCAAAGAGGAAATCAAAGTGTTCTCTGCAGGGTCTGGGCAGGAACTGCAGGCAGGTCCTGATTAAACAGAACGCGGTGTTAATAACAAACAACCCCAAAAGATAAGAGCTTTCATGTTGCTGCTTCAAACCCCCAGGGTAACACATAAAATCTGCTGTAATGTCACCGGGGAGGGGACACGTGGGACAGAGATGGATCACGGACATGGTGTGTGGCAGTAAAACGGATGGCGGGGACGGTTAGGGGCATCACAAAATCTGTGTCGGACACATTCATGGGGAGCATTTGGGATTTCTGCAGGGCTGATGGCAGCTGGGGGACCCCAGCACCGAGGTGCCATGGGGTGTATGGGTCTGGGGAGGGGTGATTGCTCTGGGACACCCCAGGAACGCGCTGGGAGCTCCCCTAACTGCAGCAGGGCGGACACAAGGCCAGGGCTGGAGGTGAGGCAGGGTGAGCATGGCAGGCAGGGCAGGAGCGTTGTCCTCCCTGGGGCTTCCCAAGCTGTCCCTGAGCTCTCTGCAGGTGGGAGATGGTCCTACAGCGGGAAGGAGACCCAAATCCATCCCTGGATGGGATTGGGAGAGGGGCTGGGATGTGTCCCCGGTGAGATTGCAGCCCCAACCCCTCCTGTTCCCCAGCATTCCCAGGGAGCATTCCCGCTCCTTCCAAGTCAGGGGAAATGCCAACTCTGGTTGATCCATTGCATTCCTACAATCCCCAAACCGCTGGGAACACCTTTCCATCCATCCCTACCCTGCAGCAGGATCTGTTCCTGCTGGAGCTCATCCCTCTCCATGCTGGCACAAAACAGAAGTGAATACCTGGAGCTTAAAGATATAATTTAATAATTATATTTGAAAGTCTACCTGGCTCTATAAATTTTTAATGACAGATTAATTAAAAGCCCAGTTATGAAAGCATTGGGAAGGAGAAATAAATATTTAATATTTATTAAAATATTCATATGCTACATGTTTTTTAATCTTGAATAAATATTTTTGGATAATCAGGCGTGGGTTTTTTGTGATGCTAAAAGTTTGCATTGTAAATTCAACCATGATTGATTATAAACTGTGCAATCTATTAATTATGAAATAGCACATATGCTGCTCAGGACCTGGAAGAAATATCTGTCTCTGGGTTTTATAAGCAGAGGAGTTATCAAGGTAATGTGCTCGTTGAACCCACTGAAAGCTTTGATTCATGCGCTGGTGGCAAGATCTTGACCTTCATCACTGTGAAATACAACTTTGTTCATTCTTCCTTTCCACTGAGCAAGGCGTGGGAAGGAAGGAATGATCTCCCCATGATCCCTGGCAGTGCCCAAGGCCAGGCTGGACAGGGCTTGGAGCACCCTGGGGCAGCGGGAGGTGTCCCTGCCATGGCAGGGGTGGATGGGATGGTTTTTAAGGTCTTTGCCCACCCAAACCCCTCTGTGATTCCACGAAATGCAGAATTTCACATTCAGGGGTACTGAAGGTGTTTCCCTCTGCCCAAGCCCTGCCTGGGGAGGGCTCCCTGAGCTGCTCTGGGTCCTGCAGCATTTCCTGGCTCCCTCTCCTCCCCAGCTCTCCGGGCAGTGGTGGCAGTGCCCACCCTGTGCCCCAATTCCTGCCCTGTCCTGGGCTCACCCCAGCCCTGCTGCTCCTCGGTGTTCTCTCAGGGAATCCCAGCAGCACAAATGCTCAGAGCCAGAGCTACCCTGGCTTTCACCGAGCTGAGCTGACCCTCCCTCCCTGCCCTCCTTTAGGAGCCGCTCCCTCCTCTGCTGTAAAGCTCAAGGACTCCTTAAGTCTCTTCTTCCTCTGCACGACAAATAAAAGGCTCTTACTGCGAATTAGGGTGTAAGTCAGAGCTGCTAAAGACACCGAACCCAGAGCAAACAAAGGCAAACATGAAAGGATTGTTTGGGGGTTTGTTGCTATTCTCAGTGGAAGGATTATTGTTGGTTTTGATGGGAAGTTCATCCTGGAGGCAGAGTTGCATTACTGGAGCAAGATTGAGCTGTTTAAAATTTCAGGGTTGTCCGCCAAAAAAATAAAAATAATAGGAAGTTGTGTGGAGAGGAATGTGCTGACAGCAGCAATGTTTGGGTAATAATTCATGTGCTGGGGATGATGCTCTGGAGCCCTGCCTGGCACAGCCTGGCCATGCTCTGTACCCTGCCTAGGGCTGGCAGCTCATGGAACGGGCTGGGAATGAGATGGGGATGGCTCTGGGGCAGGGCAGGGCACAGGGGAGCAGCACTGTGGGGTTTGGGGCTGCTTGTGCCAAAGGAACTGTGGGTCTGGGGGAGGAACCTCGCCCCTGCTCCATCTGGGGTCAGATAAACCCCATGGGCTGAGGGACGAGGGGAGGCTCTCCAGCAGCCCCAGGGCTTGGGGTTTGCCCCAGGAACAGCAGCTGGAGCTGCTGTGGGTGTCCTGACCCCATTGTCCAGCACGTTGGGGTCTCTCTGTGGTGTCACACAGAATGAGCGCCCCTGGCCCTGCTTGTGCCCTTAGCTGTGGGGCTGAACTCCTGATCCTGTCCAGGGCTGCCTGGGCAGCATTGCCCAGCCCCAAGTTTGGCTCAGCTCAGCCCCAGGTCCTCCCACAGCACAAAGTTTGTGTCTGGAACCTCACAGAAGCTCTGTGTGACCTCCCCAGGCCCGAGGTGAGCTCACTCTCCAGGGCTGAGGTGTGAATGTCCCAATTTGCTGCAGAACCTCAGCATGCCCAAACCGTCTGGGGATTAATATTTCCTTCTTGCAGCCCTCGGGAATGTGATTGGGATCGGCTGCAGCTCTGAATGTCTCATTCCCCCTCCAGTGGCTCCTCCAGAGCCCCGAGAACATCATTCCGGCATTTGTTGGTGCCCAGGAATTACAGGCACAAAATGTATAAGACCCCTTGAAGCCTGACTGAAAACTTGACTTAAGCCCCCGGAAATAATAAAAGGAAAGTAAAGAACTCAGTAAAGCTGCAGAAAAGGATTAAGAGGGGGAAAAAGCCGACGGGGACAGGCAATTGCAGCTCGGTGTGATGGGGTGATACAGTGCTGTGCTATCACTGCAGCCAGGGCTGATCCCAGCTCTCTGCACAGCCCTTCTTTTCCTTTTGAAATCCATTCTCTCAGGTCTTTTCCTTATTCTGGAATTGTTTAAGAAGGAGCTGAAGTTTAAGAGCAAAGATTTTTTTTTTTTAACCTGTTTTCCAGAAATGTGTGTAATAAAGAGGCTGAAAATGCTCTTCTGCCTCTGAAGTCTTGGTCAAGGAAAGAGGCAGGCTCTCAAAACCAACAGAAATGTGGGTTTGGGTTGGGTTTACAAACAGTTTGATTTGTTTCTGCGGAAGTTCTGTTGCTGGTATCTGTGGAAGAAACCCTTTCAGGAGCATCCTGGCTCCTGTTGGAAGAGTTTTTGTCCCTTGGAAGAGTTTTTGTCCAGGGCACTGGCAGCAGGCTCTCCTTGCCCAAATCTGAGCACCTTCCAAGGTCAGAGCGTGTTAAAAGGGTTATAAATCCCTTCTGCCAGGAATTTGCATTTTAAGTTTGATGAGTGCGATCAGCAAACAATTCCAATGAGTGTGGTTCTTATTAAAACCCCGCTCGGAGCAGGAGGACACGCAGAGAAATTAATGCAAAGCAATTTCTCCTTCATTTCTGAGACTTATTCGGTGTTAATGCAGAATAATAACCTCAGAGGCTTTGGAGAACCACCAGGGCCAGGGCTCGGAGGGTAACATGGACAAAACGCAGCAGTTCTCCCACTGTTAATAGCTCTGTTTTTATAAACGTGGTTGTAACACAATTCCCTCCTCCTGGGCTAATCCTGGAGCTGTCGGTTCAGCGTTTACCTGTTCAGGGTCAGAGCAAGCCCCTGGAAATGCAGGGGGCACGAGTGCCAGGGGTCCTGGGGGGATCTGCAGCCCAGGACAGTCCCGGGAGGATCAGGAGCTTTCCCCACATCACACCCCAGCTGTGTCCTGACGGTGGAACAGCGTTCAGCTCCTGGTTTTCCCTCTGGGCTGAAGGAAAGTTTCAAATTCCTGACCCAAACAGAGCCCCTGGGTCTCCTGAAAGTGTTTGTGCAACCAAAGCAGAGCCCCCGCAACGAGCGGGGCTGAGCTGGGGCTGCAGGACAGCAAAACCCCACGGACACATTAACTGTGAAAACAAAACCTCCCCAGGTGTTCCTGCGCACGCTGAGTGTCCTTCAGTCGTGTTTCAACCCTTCAAATTCATGGGCTCCCATTTCCTGAACGGCTTAAGGTGGTTTTGTGTAATTGCAGGAACAGGAGAACCCCAAACACTTGTCAGGGTACCAAACCCCAGTCCCAAGTGCCTCATCCCAAAGGCAGAGTTTCACTGGAGGCTTTTTGTGTGCTTTTCAGCACCGAAATAATGAGGAACGGACAGTAAAGATCGATGTTCTCCTTACGTAGGTAATTTTTGATGTGGGAATAATCCGTTTCCTTTACAAAGGAGTTAGAGTGGAGAAGTGGGGGATGAAATGGACCTCAAAGTGTGATCAGAGCCCCTCGGAGCATCCCCTGGAGCTCCAGGGGCAGCTCCTCCTGCACTGCCCCGGGACTCCCTCAGCTCTGGGGTCTGTCCTGCCCTCACCTTGACCACGAGCCCTGTGCCAGTCCCCATTAAATATGGACGTGCTGTGCTCGGAGGGCACTGACAACCACTTGAAGATGAATTATAGATCGCGATTCTGCTAAAACCAGTGATTTCCGTGTGCTGGCCCCTGGCTGTGGCCCTGGCAGGGTTAAAGACACCTCTTCCCTGGCAGCAGCTCCGTTCCCTGCCTGGCAGATCTGTCTTTGCAGAGAATCCACAGCCCAAATCAGAGCAGCCGCCAAGAAAAATGGAAAAGGCTTAAAATATAACAGCCTGTGGGATATTTTGGTAAATGATGATGATGTAAAATTGCATCGAGATGGATCGGGGAAGGGATAGACAGTTATAAAGTTAAAGAAATGATGTCTCTGGAACTAATTCTGAATTAATGACACCTTGTAGATCTTTACTGGCTCCCGTCTGAGGAGCTCAAGCTGACAGCCGGACATTTATTAATTAGAGCTCATTTGACACGAGAACAAGCTGAGGATGGGGATGGAGAGGAAGCTCTGGGCCCATCATAAGTCACACGTCAGGGATGGAGGCAGCAATAAAAACCGAAGCTGTGGATTCCCACCCTGTGCTCCAAGCCTGGGGTGGTGCCGAGCAGACAGGCAGGAGGAATAAATTCTCCCCAAAGGTGAGAACAGCCTTTGGGTCAAGGAAGATTTATTTTGCTCCAGGCTGGAGTCAATGAGGGCAGGAGGAGGTAACAAATCCATGCCACAAAGAAAAGCCCAGCCTGAGAACCCACACGGGGTGTAACCCTGATGCTGAATTAATTACAGGCTGATGAGCTCCATAAATACACTGTGCTCTGATCATTTATCTGAAACATCTCATCTGGACTATAATTAGTAGATAAGAGACTTTAATCTTGCCTTTCTTCGTGTTTGTTTGTACCTGTTTACGGATTTAATTAAAACTAAAGCAGTTTAAAATAAATGATCAGAAATGAGGAGTGATGAAGATGAGAAATGGGAGAGCAGAGGAAGGTGGAGATGGGAGGAGGGCTCTGCCCAAACTCTTTCCCTTGGCTTTGAGGAGCCATCAGGTAAAATTAATTTTTAACAGCACAGACTGTGCAGACTCATCTCTGTATCAGGACTGGATTCTCTCTGATCAACAGGAAAGGCTTTAAACTGAGGTTTCTGAGCAGAAGAGATTGGACATAAATCTGAGCTGCTGCACAAGCCAGGAACAAAGAATTTTTTTGTGGTGTTGCAACAGCTGATCTGCTACAAGATCTCCTCCAGCCTGACACACTGCCCACAGCTGAACATCGGTGTGAAATTCATAAATGGTTCTGGGGGGAAATTCCGCAGATGGAGCAGCCTGGAACCAGCCCCTGTGTCCCTTGGCAGGGAGCTCTCGCTGGTGAGGCTTTGCTGGGGTTGAACACAGCCTCCGTGGCAGACCCCGAGCCACAGATTCTGAGTGGAACTCTGTGAGGTTTTATGAATTTTCCCCCAAATCTGCTCCAAATCCAGGAAGGCTGTGGCTCTGCCGGGAGCTCCTGGGGATGTGCAGCAGTGCTGGAGGCGTTGCAGGGCTGGGGATGCTGTGAGTTGGACCCCGAGCAGCCGTGGGTCAGCTCTGACCATGCCTGGGGCTGTGCAGCAGTGATGGAGGCACTGCAGGATGCTGTGAGTGGGACCCCGAGGGTCAGCCCTGACCCTGCCTGGGGCTGTGCTCTCTCTCTGGCAGGAGGTGATGCCACCAGGACCTGCTTTGGGCATTCTTTGATCAGGAACCAGAGCCAGAGAGATCAAAACCCTCCCAGCGCTGGCCCTGCTCCCTCCCAGGGAACGCTGCCCTGGTGGAGCTCAGTCCTCTGCAGAGCTCCCAGCGGAGTGAGGCTGAATTATGGAAATGTTAGGGATCGCCGTTGGAAACGTTTCAGTGCTCGCTCCATTCCTTTGTCTCTGAAGAGGATGATTTGATCAAACAAAATCGCTCTTCATTAACCACCTGCCCTGTCCGAACGGAACCGGGGTTGGACAGCAGGGGGAGGCTGGAGCAGCAAGCTTGACTTTTAAAATAAAACAGGGAAAAAATGAAATTAGAAAGCAATAACCTTTCAAATAATTAACCAGATTCTGTCCTCTTCTGCACTGATGGCTCTGAGCTCAGTCACCCACTGGCTCCTGATGGCTTCCCTGGCAAACTGGGGCAGGGCTCAGCCCAGTGCCAAACTCCAGGATTAAAATGCAGCAGAAGGAAAGTGAAATATTGGTTTCCCTTCTCACATCCAGCCCCAATCTGCCTTTGAAGAAAGTGAGCCGCATGAAAAATGGATGAAAAGGTTCCTTGGGAAATGGCAGCATTTGCTTAGAGCCGAGGCTGAGATGTGGGGACAGGCAGACAGAAGTGTTCAGGAGCTCGGAGGGCTTTGCCAGCTCCCCGTGTAAACCTGGGGCAGCTTCAGGTGCCCACTGAAGGAAGGTTCAATGATCGCTGTCTGCCGTTCCAGAGCTTTGCTTTTGCCCCGGAATGAGCCCGGAATTGTGTTTTTCCGTGTCACTGAGTGTGACTGTACTCGGTGGCAGATGGAGGCTCCGTGGGCTCCCGGAGCCTGCAGGGCCGTGGGTGCTGTGGGGCTGCTGCCCTCCTGCTGCCCTCCTGCTGCCCTCCTGCTGCTCGGGGAGGGCTCAGGGTCGGGCAGAACCGCAGGATTCACATTCCCTGCTCCCCTTTTTGGCTCCCAACCCCCTCCTGCCTCAGGTGCTCTGACCCAGTCAAGCCTCAGCCGATGCTTGTCTATGTTGGGTGATGCTCTGTGACCCAAACCAGAGATTATTTGTGCGTTCTTTTCCCTGTTGCTCTGTACATCACCAGCTGGGCTCTATTCCTGCGGGGTGGTGTCCCTCGGCAATGGAAGGGATCCGCAAGGACCATCCCAGTCTGAGCACAGGAATGGGGTGAGAGGCTGAGAGAGGCGGATTTTCTTACCCCAAACACCCCCTGCAGCCCTGGCAGGACCCTGAGCTCCTGTGGCATGGCCAGAGGAGCTGTGCACATCCTTCTGTGCCAGGGCAGAGGAGGAAACTGCAGCTGGGAGTTTGGTTGGAACAGCAGGAGCAGGCAGTGCTCGGGCACAGCCCCAGCCCTACCCTCAGCCAGAAGCTCTCCTGGGTGGCCACTCCAAAGCCCCGTGTCCAGCTCCGTGCCCTGCACTGCCCTGGGCTCTGGGCACTGCCAGGAGCTGCCCCCAGTCCGTCCCAAGCACTGGGAGGAGGCAGAGCAGAGCTGGCACTGCCTCGGTGCTGGGAGAGCTCAGCTCTGCCAGCCAAGGCTGCCTCGGTGCTGCTTGTGTTTAACAGCTCTTCTTGCCCAAAAACCTGCGAGCTAGAGCCTTTACTCCGGGCTGGAGCCTTTATTCCGGGCAGGAGACTTTATTCCAGGCAGGAGTATGTGGGTGCAGGCTGGAGCCTTTATTCCAGGCTGGAGCCTTTATTTCGAATTGGAGCCTATACTCTGGGCTGGAGCCTTTACTCCAGGCTGGAGCCTTTACTCCAAGCTGGAGCTTTAATTCTGGGCTGGAGCCTTTACTCTGGGCAGGAGTATGTAGGTGTGGGCTGGAGCCTTTACTCCAGGCTGGTGTCTTTACTCCGGGCTGGAGCCTTTACTCCAGGCTGGAGCCTTTGCTCCAGGCAGGAGTGTGTGGGTGCCGCTGGCAGGGCTGGCAGCAGGACCTTGCTCCGAGGCAGCGCTGCTGGGCTGGGCTGGCAGGAGCATCCCCGGGAACATGCCAACCCCTGTTTTGGGAACCTGAGCAGACACAGCCTCTGCAGGTTGGTTTTTCAAAGGATGAAGCCTTTTTTCTGCTGTGTACTCCTATAGGGCTGTGGAGAAATTGTCTGTGTCTGTCAGAGAGAGCTACACGAGAGTCACTCACCTTCTGAGCTTTAAAGGGGATTCAGTTATCTGTCCTCCTCTGACCTGAACATCTGAAGCAGCAGAGAATGCCTCCATCTGGGAATAAACTGCATCATTCTTCCTCCTGCAGGGTCCTCTGCCTTGCCCTTTTTATTGTGTGAGATCTTGTTCAAATCCTGCCTCTTTCACATATGATCAGCTTCTGCTTTGCTGGAGTCAGGCAGCAGCACAAACAAACAGAGCTCTGTTCCCAGCTCCAGCTGCTGGTTCCTGCTCACTCCTCCAGCCTTTCCCTCGGAGACTCCGAGCCCTTCCCTTCCCCAGGAGTGCCCCGGTGATGCTGTGGGGCTGCCCCAAAGCCATGCTCCTGATCCCCTTCTCCTGTGCAGGGGCTGGTGCCGAGCAGGGCACGATGTGACCACACCTCACCAGAGGCAGGGCCTGGGCAGGGTTTGGAGGGTTCACACTTTGATGTGAAAGATCATGAAATAATGATATTTTACAAAAATTCAGGGGGAAAAAAATCACGTTTTCTCCTGTCTGTAGCTGGAACTTCACGAAGCAAAGTCTCTGTGAGATCTGTGGAGTTACCTGTCCGCGTTGGGCTGACAGGTCACAAACCAGAGCAGAAGCTGCTGTGGCTGACAGGTCACAAACCAGAGTGGGAACTGCTGTGGCCTGGGCTGGATTTAATGCACAACAACTCCCATTAATGAGGAATTGTTTGTGCCCGCGCTTCCCTCACACCTCCCAAAGTCAGGAGGAAGTTTTTTGCCTACTTTTGCATAACTGCAGAAAGCTCAGCAGCGCAGGGCTGCTGGGGCACGCGGGGAGCTCTGCTTCCACGCTCAGACTGCTCTTGGAAGTGATTGATCATGTTTAGGTGTTGGCACCCAGCTCCCCTTCCTGCTGGCAGCAGCACACGCTGTTTTCCAGGCTATTTTCCATATTAGCACAGAGGACAGAGATCGTGCTGAAATGAGTTTGTTCAGGCTTTGAATGGCTCTAAAAATCACACCAACGCTGTTGGCTCAGCAATTCGCTTCAGGCTTGGATGGAAACGTCTCCCGGCTGGTTTGGGGTCAGATGAGATCGCTGGGGCTGTGCACAGCGCTGCCGGTGCCACCTGGGGAAGATGCTCACCCTGAGGGGTCAGCAATGGGAGCAGGATGGCATTGGCAGGTCCTGAACACAGGGATTTGTGTGGTCAGACACACCTCCAGCTCTGGGCTCTGCCCCTTTGGGGATGGCTTCAGCTGGGCTGAGATCCCTGAGGAGAATCAGGCACCTTCCTGCTGGGAAATGCAGGGTTCTGCTGTGTTAAATCACACTGCAGGAATTTCAGCAATCCCAGCCTCCCATCCATCACAGGTTTGGTGGATAAAAGGTGGAAGGTGACAAACACCAAGACTTTGGTGTCTAACACAAGGATTTAGCGCATGCAGTGCTGTCACCCCACCCTGCATGGCCCTGCTGCCTCCTCCTGCAGCTGTTCCCTCCCCAGCTCAGTCCTGCTGCAGGCATTCACATCCACGAGATGGAATCAATGCCTGGATTTCAATGCTGGAGGCATTCCCCACAGAAATCCCCCGCTCAGTCAATTAGCAGGACTGAATTTCATATTACTTAAAATCTATTCTCCTGGAAGGCAGGAGATTCCAGCATCTCCATCTATATTTGCTGGGATTATTGCTTAAAGGTGGCTTAGCCACTAAGCCACTGCTGCAAAAGCTCCATTAAGTTCTTTCCTTGTTGTACATGGAGCTGGAAGGATTTCAGGGCAGCAGGTCGGCTGCAGAAACCCGACACCCATTCTTCCAGCAATTAAACTTTGCAAAGTAAACTCTGTGGATTTCATTAAGGAAATGGAGCCATCAGCACTGGGAATAGCGTTTATGAATATTTCCCTGTAATGGCGAAGGGAGCATGTTGACAGGATGAGTTATTAGACATATTTACAAACAGCTGTTAAAAAGCCAATGTGGAGGTCCCAGCTGTATTTTCCCCCCTTTTTATGCAGGGTTTATAGCAGTTATCCTTTGAACAGCCAGCTTGATTGGCTTTCCTGCAAGGAGAGGTAGGCTTGATTAATTTATTCCTCCTCGCCAGGCCTGCAGTCGCAGGGAGGGAGCAGTCTGTCTGTCTGTCTGTCTGTCTGTCTGTGCGCCGAGGAGCAAACCCAAGGGCAGGCAAACAGCTCGCAGCCTACACGGCGCTCAATCCCAGGCATTGCGTACCTCTGATGCAGGGATCGATATGTTTGAGCCTTTTCCCCAATCAGGCTGATTTTTTGTGGAATTCTTTCCCTTCGCTGTGTGAAATGAGAAGTCATTGGTGGGCGTGTCACACCAGGGGACAGGGTTTGGGTCCTGGGGACACCGGGAAGGGTCTGGCAGGGTTCACACCAAGGCTGGAGGGACAGGCAGGAATTAAACCCAGGGTACTGTCCCTGGAGGTGTTGTGAGTTCTGTTCCGAACATCTTGGAGGTCACAGGGAATGTGATTCCCATGGCATTGGATCACAAGTACAGAATATGCCACGCGGTTATTGCCAACCCTCCCAGCCTCGCCTCGTGCCTGTGTCCTCTCCTGTGTCCCCTCCTGTGTCCCCTGCTGTGTCCCTTCCCTCCCCGATCCCCAACAGATCAGGGGAGCAGCTCAGCCAGGCCCTGGCTCTGCACCCCGAGCGCTGCGGGGCCATGGTGCCCATGGCCCTGACCTGCAATCCCTGGGCTGCTTCCTGAGCCACATCCCCTCGATCCCAGGCAGCCCCACAGCTCCTCTGCACTGCTCCACTCTGCTCCACTCTGATCCACTCTGCTCTGCTCCGCTCCCCTCTCCCCGTGACGAGACGCCATGTGGGGAGCTCCTTGTGTTGTTTCCGTCTGACTGCAGCAGCATCTGCTGCTCGCAGAGCTGCGAGGAAGGGGAGAGGAGCAGCCCCAGCCTGGCTGAGGGACCCTGGCAGGTCCTGGCTGGTGACAATCCCTGCAACAATCGTCACCCTTCTCATTGTCCCCAAATTCTGACCCCAATCCCAGTGCCCTCAGCCGTGTGCTGGGGTTCAGCTCCATCTCCCAGGGCAGAGCAGCACCTCCAGGAGCTCCCCGAGTGCTGAGTGTGAGTGTTTTCCCTTTGGGGCGCCCCTTCCACCCACCAAAATCCCTGCCAGCATTTTCAGCTTTGCTTCAGAACCAGTTTCTCCAAGGAAGGGACTGCAGAGCTGGAGTTGGTGGAGAAAAGGAGCTCTTGGAACAAGCTCAGTGTTTTAATGATGGATTTGGTCGTTTTTCATACAGTCTGGGGCTGGGTCTCCGATTTCCTGCCCCCAGCTCCCTTTGCCATTCAGGACTGCAGGAGGAATGTTGTGGCACAGGAGATGATTGTGGAAAACAAACTGTGCAAATTCTCTGTGTTTGTATCCATAATTCTTATAAATCTATTTCTACAAACAGAACCAGTGTGAAGCCAGCCCTGTTTTCGTGTGTTGAAGAGAATTTTGGGTCTCTCTAAGCCAAATCCATGAGATGAATTGATTATTTTTTTAAAGAAGATTTTAAAGTTAATTAAAGGAATGGAAGTGTGTGGCTATAAAGACGTTAGATTTGGTACAGCATCCATATATAACACTCCTATTTCCAAAGGAGGTCCAGTGGAAGGACACATTCCCTCTGTGAGGTGCTTAGGTTGATGAGAAACCCATTTGTAAGGAAAATTGACTCTGGAAACAGTTGAGAGCGAGCTGCTGCTTGTTCTGAAGTCCCCGCCAAGTGATTGATTCAGTCCGTGGGTTCATCAGCTCATTGCTTCCAATAATATCATTTTGCTTATTTATTTTATCGAGGATCGATATGATAAATATTGCAGCGCCAGGCAGTGCCAGGCTGATGACTCCCGGAGTGGCAGGGGCTCTCTGCAGCCTCCTGCGTGTGCCCCATGAAGCAGAAAAGCAATTCAGTCGCACTAAAGGCTACAGATGAGGCTGGGTGTTCGCTGCAATAAATGCAAATGATTTGAATTCATTTCACTGGTAAGAGGAGAAGAGAGAGGGAAAAAAAATAAAAATTAAAGCTAAAGATGTTGCAGATCAAGGAATTCAACTTTAAGCAGACGCGGAATTAACATAAAAGAAAACAAAGCCATAAAGAGAGGGGGAAAATAGATTTCACTAAAATAATCTGATTTAATGAATAGGCCGTGATTTATTTCTGAAGTACCTCTCTGTGGTGGTGGTTCCCCCCCCGTTTTTTTTAGAGCATGTACAATGGCATTCTGGCCCTGCTGCAATCAGTCTGCTGCGAACAGCTTGCAGATATTTGGCTGTGCACTGGCCCATGAGAGCAAACCATCCTCCCTCCCTGTCAAAGACTTTCTTCCGCAGTTCCTTTCGGAGGTAACAAACGGCTCCCCGTTCTTTTGTTCTCCGGTGCTGAGCACATTCAGGTTTCCCGGCTCTGCTTTATTATTTTTGGTTTGGATTTGTTCATGGCTTGTGCTCCTTTGTCTGCCGGGGATGGAGCTGGGGAGCCTCTGCTTTTCCACCTTGTAATGAAACCCAGCCCGGGGCTTTTCCGTGCAGGAGGGATCCCAGCTGGGATCCTTCGCTGCAGCACCTTGGGGGAATTCTGTAAAGCTCTGGAGCAGAAAGGAAATTCCATGGGAATGGCTGAGTGGCCACCGGGAGCTCTCACGTTTGGTGTCCAGCGCCACGGATAAATAAATGAGAAAATAATCTTAGAACGGCACGCTCAGGTTTATGGATAGCCTGCCCAAGTCGGTTGTTATTTAGAATTAGTTTGAATTAGTTCCAGGCTGAGGAGCTCTGCAAAGCAGAGGGGAGAGAGGGAAGGGTCCCATCCCCATGGAGAACCCTCTGGTGCCTCCTCCAAGGGGCGTGAGGGCTCCTGGAGCAGCCAAACGCCAGAGGAGGGATCTGCAGGCCTGGGAAGTGCCCGTGTGACAGAGAATGAGCTCCAAGGCTTGGCTTTGGACTGCCCACGAGGAGCCTGAGATGAGCAAAGCCCTGCAGTGCCCCAGGAGCTGCAGCCTGAGGATGCTGCAGGGCCGAGGAATGCAGAGATGGTGATCAGATTGGCCAAATCTGCACCTTTGGGCTCCCCCTGCCCTTTCTCCCCTCTCCCTGGGCTGAACCTCGGCCCAAGGAGCACCAGAAATCATGGAGGAGAAAAATACCAGCGTTCCCCACTGGAAAGAGCCTCTTCCTTTGGTCTGGGCTGGGAATGTCGAACTGGCCCAACTCCGCTGCCAATGCACATCTGCCAAGGAAAACTTCCCCATTTAAACCTTCCACTCTTCTAAATAGGGAGAGAGGAGCTGGAAGTAGGTCCTGGCACAGCCATGGAGGGATTGAATTTGGGAAAAATAATCCACTTGGTCTCCTTTTTCTGTGATCCGGTCCTTCCCTGCCCGTTTGAAATCCAGAGCTGCTTCTCCTGAGCACGGCTTGGGAAGCACACGGGGATGGCTCTGGTGTCAGCCATGGCCTGACAGTGACACGGGACTTGGACAGGAGTTTTAGTCTTTTTTTTATTCCCCAGGATGTGCTTTGGTCTTTTTTTATTGCCCAGGACTTCATCCCAGATCCCAATCACCAAGGGCACACTGCCTTGCTATCGCCACCACCCCAAGTGACCTTTTGGGAGGGAAAATGGAGATTTTGGGCCTTTTTTTGTCAGAAGGAAACTTGTCAGAAGCAGAGCAGTTTGCCCAGTGGAGATCCCTGTGCCGCCTCTGGGGCGTCGCTGAGGAAATCCAATGTTTTCCCCTGGTTTTGGGGGGAGCTGCAGTGCAGTTCCCTGCTTTGGGGCCGGGGTTTGTCCCCACCAGAGTGGGTTCGTGTCCCTGTCCCAGAGCTGGGCACTCGGGATCAGCTCTGAAAGGCTCTGCAGACCCCGCAGAGGGCAGGCGGTGGCATCTGCAGGGCTGGCAGCTCCTTAATTAGGGGAATGCAAATGGGCCAGGGAGAAGGCGCCAGTGAAAGGAAAAGCAGCTCATTGAAGGGAGCACAGACAAGAACGGGGAAATTATTCACATAGCCCTAAAGTTTACTTCTAAGAGGTCTTTTTGTCTTTTTTTTTTTTCTTTTTCAATTTCATATATTTGCCTTGATCATTTGAGAGAAAAGATCCATCCACAGACAGATCTCCAAAGAGATTATGATTTTTTTTCCAGCGTTGCAGTTGCTTTAATCCGTGGTCTCTTTAGACAGGGAATGTCTAATTGGTGCACTGGTGAAATCAAATGTTTAAATAGATTGAATGGCAGACTTTTTCCGTCTGTTGTGACATTAATCCCCCAATATTCCTGGGCCCCTTGCTGGGTATTGAGGCAAAGAAAGGAGCCAGAGGAGGTCCCTCTCTGTACATCTGTGAGGTGAAAGCTCCCTGGATACCCTCCTCACACATGATCCAATACATCAATTAAACCCAGGACCTTCCTGCACTCGGCACTCACACACATGAAATGAATCTCTCCATATGATCCATATTTCTCTACCCCAGGGCAGCTGTGCAGAGGAGCTGAGATGGAGGCAGGAGAGAGCAGCCCCAGCCTGAGCCTTCTCCCTGCAGCGATGGGACTGATGCACGTGGGCACTGAGAGAGCTGCAAGGAGGTCCTGGAGGAGCAGGTAAGATGGGAAATCAGAGGGGAATGAAAGAGTTGGTGTTCCTGAAGCTTTCTTCTTTTGTTGTTTTTATCCTTTATCAGCCTGTGCTCTTTGTGATTGTATCAAAATTGATAACTGTGTGTGAAATGAGCTTGTATCTGTTCCGCCTTTCTCTGCTTTTGGCTGAGTTACCTGAAGAGAAGGAGTTCGATAAACTTCTGGTTTTGTGTCTGACTGTGAACATCTCCCTCCCTTTCCTGACAAAACTCCTGAGCAATCCTGGAAAGAGTCTGGAAGGATAAGCAGGCTGCAGGCTCCGCATTCCTCCATCACTTACAAAATGCTTTGCAGAATTTGCAGCAGCAGATTAACACTGCCAGACCCACAAATCAAAGGATTTCCAGTCCCACCCCCCTCCCACCTATTATGCAGGGGGAAAAAAATCTCCATCTCCTCAGACAAGAGAGAAAAAGGAGATGAAATTAGGATTTAAAATCATTTAGGTTTGCATTTCATTCCGTTTGGCATTGTCAGTAATACGCAGCGCCTACAGAAGAATTAGAAAGATTATTGTGGAATAAAAGGCAGAGCCACAGCGTGTTTGACAATATGCTCTGTATTTTACCGTCATTAGGACAGGGAGCTTGAAATACTCATTTCTTTATGATGGAGGAACTAAAGATTTCCAATGAGCACGGAGCAGGGAGCCGGCAGGGGAGATTTATTGCTAAAGCAGCTTCTAATCACAGCAAGCACCTGAACTAAATCCTGGAGATGCTTCTCCCCAAGACACCCCTTCAGCGAGCTGCGCAAGGGGGAGCCTGCAGGTGGAGTTCAGCCAGTCCCGAGCAAATTCAGAGATTTTGGGAAACCACAGTCAGAGTTCTGCTGAAGCCCATCCCTCCAAATGGGACAGCTGTGCCACCACGGGCCCTGCTGCTTTGTAATCTTCGTGCAAATCCTGCCGTGGGGTGTGGGACCCCAAAAGCAGCCCCGAGGGCTCACCAGGAGCAGCCTGGGATGGGGGCGGTGGGAACAGGGCCCATGGTGGTCACCAGCAGCTCGGAATAATGCTGGAGATGGGCCCTGGGCTGCAGTTCCCAGCACTAAAGACTTTCCTGTTACTGGAACAAACCCAGACGGGAAATCTTTGCTGTCTGCCCCAAGCACTACTGGGCTGTGGCTGTGTCATTAGTGAGTAATTAATGACAGGGACAAAGCAGCAACAGGAAAAGCCACAGGACCCTCGCTGCAGCTGCTTCAGCTCCGGAGCAGTGCTGGGGACACGGAGCAGGCACAGCTGGGGCTGGGGACAGCTCAGGGGTCACCCATGAGTGGGGAATGTCCCCTCCTGGCTGGGGAGCTCTGTCAGAGCAGCACTGGGCCCTTAGGAAACCTTTAAGGTGTAAATTCTCCATGGGACCGGGCAGGGAGGTCAGGTCAGAGGCTCTGTGGACACCATCAGGGGTCAGTAATCAGCTCCAGGGGCTCCAATTCCTCACCTCTTTGGTCAGAGTGGGGCTGGAGGAGCAGCCTGGTCCCGAGCATCCCCGGGGGCTCCAGCAGAGCTCCTGGCTCAGGCACTGCAGCAGCTGGAGGGGCCCTGCTGGGCCAGGGCAGCACAGCTGGATGGGGGTCAGCAGCTGGAGGGGTAACACTTCCCAAGGCCGTGGGTGGACGCCCAGTCCACAGCCTGACTCTGGGGAAGGTCTGCTCCCTCTCCTCAGTACCTGTGTCCTGCTCTCTTGGTGGCCCTGGGCTCCCAGGTTCCTTTGGGGACGCTTTGGCCGCTTGGCTTGTCTTGTGACCGAGATGGAAACCTCTCCCCGCTCCTGGCAGGGCCATGTGCCGTCCCAGCAGTGAGAAAATGCAGCAGAATATTAATTTAAAAGAGATGGGGGTGGTGTGCAGAGCTGGGGTCGCACTGAGGAACCAAAGGAGGAGAGGAGAAGGTGACCCAGCCCCTCCTGGGTGCAGGCCAGCATGAGCAATGTTTTTGTGTTGGATTTGATTTTTTAACGTCACTGACTATTACTGGTACTTTCTTCAGGGTTATTTTTGTGCTCTCCTCTGTATGATCCCCTTTCTTTCAGCTCTTAGCTGTGGGAAGATGATTAAAAATGGCACATTGTCTGCACCTGGAATTCCTGACACAACCTTGGCACTGGCAATTGTGTTTCTGACAGTAACAAGACACTCTGGAACTCGGGATTCGAAGACTTTCTGTTCTCCTGCCCTTGCACTTAATGAAACCAGAGTTTGTTTTAGAAAGAAAAAGCCGGAGTTAATTTCAGCTCAGTTCAAACCAAGGGATCCAGAGGAAGGAGCCGGAGCTCAGAGTTATGAGAAAATCTGAGGAGAGGAAAGGATAAGGAGCTCTAGGAAAAGAAAAATCCTTTTTATTTCCCAAGAAGGCATTATGAACAGGAGAGAGAGAGAAAAAAAATCACTTGACAAGGTTCTTGTAAAGAGGAAGAATGGTGTAAAGTGCTGGTTAAATTCCCATTGATCTTTCACTCAGCTTCCCATATACATGTGGGTTTGACTATTTGATACTTCCTTTCACTGTCATAAGTAATAACTGAGGGGAAACAATCATTTCTAAATAACTGCCTATGATTCTTCTATTGTAGTGATTAGTGCTGAATAATTATCATCTCTGCCGCGTTTTTGCCTGGCTGGATGGCAGCGGGAGCTGTCAGCGCTGACGGGCGGCGGCCCCGCGCCTATAGACGGTGCCTATAGATGGTGCTCTTGGCCTCGCACAGCTCCGGACCTGCTTCCCTGGCCGAAACGCTGGCAGGGAATACGGGAAAAAGGCTCTTTTTCCCGCCGCTGTGTGCCTGCTTTGGGGATCAGGAGGAGCCGGAGATGTTTTGTCGCGCACAGAAAGGCAAACGCGGGGCCAACGCTGCTCTTGGGTCTGGTGGCTCTGCGGGCACCGAGGGGAGTGCCCGAGGGGCTGTCACAGCCACATTTTCCAGGACTTTCAGGGAATGTGGAGCCCTCGGTGGTGGCAGGGTTGAAAGGCTCCGGGATCAGACAGATTCCTGACCCCTGCGCTCTGAAGTGAAGGCGTTTATCAGAGATATGGACAGAGAAAAATGGTGATGCACAGGCTCCTAACACAGCCTGGTCCTCCTCTGGTGCTTTGCTTGCCCAGCTGCTCAAACGCCTCTTTGTCACCTGCAGCCCCACGGAAAATGGTGCTCACCGTCACTCCCCGGGTCAGGAAATAGGGGTAAGGACTTCATTCCAAGAGTTTAGGGTCGGATTTATAGCCCATCTGCCCTGCTTGGCCAGCAGCTGTCGAGCTCCTGGTTCCTCCTCCAGAGCTCTGTGTGCCTGTGTTGGTGCCCCTGGTGACAAGGAGTGGCCACTGTCACCCAGGCCTGTTCTGTCCCCAGGGTTGGGCACAGGGGAGGTCAGGCAGGGACCAGGACCTGTCACCATCCCTTGACTGAATTGGAGGCCGGTCCTTCCTCTGTTCCAGCTCCAGCCTATTCCAGCCCTTAGGCCTGGCACCTGTCCAGGGGAAGGAGCCTGCCCTGAGCAGGAGCTCTGCTGCAGCTCTGGGGTTTGCTCCCCAGCCCAGCAATCCTGGAATTCGCTGGGAACAGGCTCTGCATCCAGGAGCAAAATTGGCCAGCCATAAATAATGAACAGGAGACAGGATGCAGGCAGGCCTGCAGAGAGGGCAGGAATGGTTCTTGAGAGGCTCTGCCCTGCCCTGGAAGGCTCCTGCACCAGGAGGAGCTGTGTTAGTGGGAAGTGCACTTAGCCAGAGATGGGGTTTGGCTCTGCTTGCAGGAAGGTGCGGCACAGGGACTGTGCTGGGAACACAACGGGAGAGAAAAGCTTGCTCAGGAACCAATGCTGCCATCCACTGAGTGCCTTCTGCTTCCTCTCCTGAGCCGAGCAGCTGCACCTTGGGGATCTCTCCAGGCTGTCAGAGTGCTCAGCTCTGGAGCTGCAGTGATGGCCTGGGGACCCTTTTTGTGGCAGTGGGTGCTTGGCTGTGCTGTGCCCGTGCTCCCCTGGGGGCTCTGCAGGACTGCTGGAGAGGATGGTGATGGTTCTGGGATGGGGAGGAGCACAGACAAACCAACCTGCGGCTTTCTGCCTGGGGAGGGGGCAGTGCAAGGGGCACTTACAGCCCTCCAGGGTGGGGGAAGTGTAGGATGCACGTGGGATGCAAAGGCCTTCCCTGCTGGACCCTCCGTAAGGGGTTCCTGACTCCTCTGTGTGGGGCAAACAACAAAACCAATGGCAACTGTGTTTTTTTCCACCCAAAACTGCTCTTGCTGGGTCTCGCTGACGTGCACCAGGCAGGGAAGATGCAGCAAGGCCACTTCTGTGGCCATGGTGACAGTGGTGAGGGTGACACGGGCTGGGCTGCAGGGGAGCTGTAAGAGTAGATTGGCATAGTTTAGTCACTTGGGTTTCTTGTGGAGGAGGCCCAGGCTGATGGTTCTGATTTCTCTTGTGACTATTCCAATGTGTAATAGAAAAATGGTTAAAAAATTCCTGGTGACAAGATGTGGCAAACAGCAATCCATCATGGTATTGATTCCCTCCACCGGTTGCACTGCTCGGAATCGCTCCTGTGCCCTTTCCTGGGCCAGGGGCAGCTGGACTGTGGTGCTCGTGGCTTTCGGGAGCACAGTGTCCTGCTGTGGCACCGGGACTGTGCCTCCCTGCCTCTGGCTGTTCCCAAACCCTTGTGGGCTGCTGCAGGTGGGGCTCGTCACTTTGGGTACCCCGCCTAGCACCCCACCAGGTGCTTCTCCTTGTTCTAACGCACAGGAGAGGCCAGCTGGGGGCTCTGTGGTGAGCCACTCAGCCCCAAGGAGAGATCTCCTTGTTCCCAGCAGTGGGTGGGCACAAGTGCCCTGTGCCAGCTGGCCATGGCCACCGTGGTTGGGTTCTGGCAGCCTTTGGCAGGAGGTGTGGAGCTCGGTGGCTTTGCAGCACACGTCCAGCTCTGTTGGAGGATTTGGCCCCGGCAGAAAACCAGGTAATCAGCTTTCCATAGATGGGGAAACTGAGGAACGGAGAGCTCAGGGGTCGCTGTTCCCACCAGAACTGGGGAAGGGGTGCGCAGGGGCTCAGAGCTGGGGACACAAACCGAGAGGTCCGTCCCGCTCCCTGCGGCCCCGCCAAGGTGGGACAGCTGCGGGGGCAGGTGCGCGGCTTTCTCGGGGACAGCTGTGCGGGGCCGGGCTGCGCTGCCCTGCGCCGTGAGGCTNGCTGCGCTCCGCGGGGACGGGGGGCGCAGGTGAGTGGGGAGGGGGCGCCGAGCGCGCTGCCGGCGCCGAGGCTGCGGAAGGGTTAAGGCGGGGAGCGGGGGCGGTGCGGGGGCGGCGCGGAGCGGCG
>VZRL01000171.1:54621-65025 GCA_013397895.1 Origma solitaria
GGGCTGCAGAGCGCGGGCGGTGCTCGGCGGCCCCGGCCCCGCCGCTCCCGGCCGTGCCCGCGGAGCTGCCCGGGGGTACCGGCGGAGCCTGGGGAAGGGATGGAGGAACGGCTCCGACCCGCCGGTTCCAGGGAATGCAGCTCCCGCTCCCTCCCCGGCTGCTCCGCGTTCCCGTTAGACATCGCTGTTTCCTCGCTGATTCTGCGGCCGCTCGGTACCGCTCAGTCACGGTCTGGAGCCGATGCACAGGGATGAACTCATCTCCGTAAAAAGTTCCTGTTAGCAAGGAGGCACTTTTTGGAAAACACCGCTGAATCTTAGGGGAAATGACATAAAATCCCCACTACAACTTTCCTAAACCCTCGCCAGATCCTTTCTGGAAGGTGATGAGGGGAGAGATGCCGAATGCACTTGTGCTGTCTTGAGGGAAATCCCCACTCCTGGGTGATGGCCCCGGTTCCTGCAGCCCCGGAGCTGTCGGATGGCTGTTGGTGACAGCCGAGGCTGCTCTGTGCGAGCTGTCCTCGCCGGTTGTGACCTCCGTTTAACCTGGCACGGTCAGGCATTCCCGGCTTTGTCTCCATTCACGCTATGGCCAATACTCGCGCGTTCCTGGAGGTGAAGTGAGTGATGTTCAATTAATCTGTGTTCTAAGGGGTATCAGAAAGTCAATAGGTTAATTTTAAGTGAGGTGAATAGTAAGTGGCAGAGGGAGGAAAATCCCCTGTGCGTCTGTGAGCAGCAGCAGCTCAGGCTCGGAGCTGAGGGCACGTGAAGTTCTCCGAGTGCCATGATGTAAAAGCACAGCTGAAAGGCTGCTCCTGCTCTTTGCTGAGCACTTGATGCTTCGCTGGTGGCTTGAATGTGCTTGATAGACCTCAGCTGAGCCGGGGACGTGGTGCTGTCCCTCCTGCTCTGGATGGCTCCATTGATAACGGTGTCTAAAGTGAAATCTGATGACCTACTTTACAGCCGAGGGACAGACGCCTCGCAAGAATCTGTGCCATCCTCGGAACAGATGTTTGGCTTTTTACCTTTAACACAGAGGTGTTAGATCCTTTAAAACTCAACGGGGCTTTTTTGGTCTTTATTGCCGTCCTTTTGCCATTTGTTGCCACTTTGAGCACCCTCAAACTCAAACGTGGTATTTTGGGGTGGTGCCGGGGACCAGATAAGGCAGCTTTGATTTGAGGTGCTTGGTGCGAGCAGTGAGGAGTGTGACCCCCCAGTGTCAGCTGTGAAATGGCTTATCTAGCAGAGCAGCCATCCCTCCCCACCCTCCTCACCATATCCCCCACGCTCGTTGCAAGAAGATAAAGTAACCCAATTTACTCCTCGTTGTCTTTATGGTGTTGTTTGATGTAATTAATTGCGGAGTTTCCCCCGGCACAGAACAAGTTGGTGAGGTGGTGCAGGTAAAAGATGCTGCGTAAGATCTGCACATAATCCACCGAAATGAGGGGAGCAGCTCTTCCCGTGCTCTTCCCATGCTCTGCCTTATTCTTTGCATGAACCCTGAGCTCTTCCCGGCAGAAGGGAACTCCAAGACGGAAACTGCAGACGCAGGCTGGCTGCAGGAGCCTGCAGAAGGAAGGGGTGACTGCTCCTGCCCTGTGCTCTTTAACTATCCTCAGAAAATCGCATTAGGATGTGACAAATTGGCTCGCAAAGCAGCTAAATGGAAATGACATTTGGAGCAGTTTGCCGGGCAGACCCTGCGGAGTCTCGGGGAAATGTGTGATTTGCAGGCTCTTCCCGACATCTCCCATTTAGGTACTGCCACGAGGCTTTCCAGAACTTACTTTGGGAACTCCTGTTGCAGCTAAATGTGGGAGTCTCGAGCATGCCTTGGAAAGGTTGCCCAAAAGCTAGGGCAGATGTAGGTGCAGACTGTCTCATGCCGTGGGCAGCTGAGATGAGGAGCTGAACTGGGGAAGAAAGCAAAGCCGATATTTAGAAATTGCGTGAGTGGTGAGGAGCTGAAGGTGGGAAGCCGGGCTGGCTTGGGTGCCAACGTGACGCTGTGCCGGGGGGGCAGAGGTACCTTTGCTCACCGAGGGTGACATCCTGGGGGGCAGAGNGGTCAGAGGTACCTGTGTTCACAGAGGGTGGTCTCCTGGGGGGCAGAGGTCTCTTTGTTCACTCACGGTGACATCCTGGGGGGCAGAGGTACCTGTGTTCACGGAGGGGTGATCTGTTAGGGGGCAGAGGTCCCTTTGCTCACCGAGGATGATCTCCTGGGGGGCAGAGGTCCCTTTGTTCCCCGGGGCAGGTTTGTGGCTCTCGCGGGAGGCACTGCACCGCATCCCGACAGGAACGTGCGCACCTGCCCCTCTCATCGCTCCTCTCCGAGCACATCCGCGGCTGCTCGAACATGGCACTGATCAAGCTGCTTTAATTGGCCCCTCTGCAGCCTGAACAATAAATATGTAATGGGGGAGAGTGCCCCCCTGCTCCTGGCGGCGCTCAGCCTGTCATTTTTGATGGGGCAGCGCGTGCTCTCCGCTCTCCCCGCGCTCGGGCTCTGCTCCCGCTCGCTTCCACCCTGTGAAAACCACGCTCCCCCATCTGCCTTTGGCATCCTTAAAAAGAGGGGGGGAAAAAACCTGAAAAAAGATGAACCTGAGCGTGCAGTGCTCCTGAGACAGGCCCCTTCACATTTCTAAACACTCTTGATTATTCAGCTAATCTTTATTTCATGGGCCTGTTACAAGAAACACAAACGGGGGAGAAAGTAGAAGGCGGTGACACATTTAAAATACACAAGAAAAGTGCTGGCAGGAATATAATCGCTCTTCTTCCAGCGATATGAAATATTTATGGGCCTAAGTTGTGGCAAGATTCTCTGCCTCCCCTCCCACCTAACTCCAAAATGTTTTTTCCCGGTACAACAGGAACCGGGGGCACTGGTGGTGCTGCCAGCAGGGTCTGTGCCCCCCAGCGCTGTGGGCAGGGCAGGGCACCCATCTGGCCGGGCACAGCGTCCGTCTGTCCGTCCCCGGGAAGGGAAGGGAAGGGAGGAGCGGAGCGCTGGCCAAGCTGCCCGGCTCAAACGGGAGCAGAGCTGTTACAGTCTGTTAACTCGAAATAATTCAGCAGCGTCCCCTCGGCGAGCTGTGCAAAGCCCCCTTTGAGGTGCCCGTGTTGCAGAGGAGCCGCGGCTCCCCCAGGGCATTCTGCTATTAATTCATTAGATCTGAGGGTTTTTTCTCTCGTCCCCCCCTCTTTTCTCTTCCCCACCCCCCCCTCCCTGGCAATTCAAACAGTGATGAATGGACAAAAATCCCTCAAGGGAAACATTTTTTCACTTAGTTACAAAGATTTCATGGCTAATTAGAGTAAATGTGGTTTTTAGAGTGTTAATCTCTTAACCAGCTTGGCTGGGAGGCCACCGCCACAACAGCAAAGGGGAGGGCAGGGGGGCCAGGGGGGAAAAGGTGCTTCCAACTTCTTGCTGGGGCCGAGCCAGGGCTGCGGGAGTGTCGCTGTCACCCGCGTATCCCCCGGTGACCTCCTGAGCCCCGCTCCATGTGCCCAGCTCGGGTGCGAGGAGCCACGAGCTCTTTGTGAGCACGAGTGGCGCAGGGGGAGCCTGGCGTGAAAGGCAGAGGGGAACAAAAGCAGAATTGAGGGCAGCGTGCTGTCCTTGTGCGGCAGCGGCGGCCGCCGGGGCTCGTGCTCAGAGCCAAAATAAATGTATTTACTGCGGGGCAGTGCCAGCAGGAACACGGGCTGGGGGAGCTCGGGCTGAGTCCCCACGGGCGGTGTGGGCAGGGTGGCCTTGTCGTGGCTCAGGGTGGCCCTGCCATGGCACACGGTGGCCCCGCTGCAGCACAGGGTGGCCCTGCTGTGGCTCAGGGTGGCCCTGGCACCTCCAGCCCGTGTCCTGTGCTCAGTGCTGGTCACACACGTGGCCCAGGTGGCACATGATAGCCAAAGGCAGATATTGGGCTGATGGAAGCCACTCTCTTTTGCAGCTGTGGAGAGGATTTATCCTCGTGTTTTCTGTAGTGTTTCTCTTCTCCCCGGCACTCCCCACCTGGGCTGCCTCCCTGGCATCCACATTTCAGCCTGGTTTTGGCTTCACTTCCAACGGGAAAAATGGCAAATCGGGCGGAGGAATTCCTGAGCCTGCTCCCCTGGGAAGCTCAGCGCCCACCCCGGGCCCCACGGCAGCACTGAGAGCTGGGGGGAAATTGGGGGTGGGATGTGGGCTTGAAATTCCTCCTCATCCCACTAGAGGGGATCCTCTGGATCCAACTAAAAACCGAAGATAAACCCAGCAAGGAGCAAAGCTGCGCCGAGCTGCAGCCTCTGGCTGGTGGGGACTGGGGACAGCGTACAGGGCTGGAGATGTGACCTGGGGCTTGCTGAACGCAGCACTGGACAGGGGGACAGGAGGATTTTGGTGCTTTTTAGACATTCCCAGATGATGGCTGTGGCTGTGTGTCACACTCCTTGCCCATGGGGAGGTGGCTCGTGGCTCCTTGTCCTGCTGTGCCCGAGCCCAGGCTCGCATGGGGTGAGGCTGCTCCAGCAGGACATCCCCAAGGAGGCACGAGTTTCCCAACACACGAGTGCAACACGTGTCAGTGATGGGCACGATGTGCTGCGTGCTCCCTGCTGGGCTGGAGTGGGAATTCTGATCCCTCCGAGTGCCTCTGAGGGGCTGGGGGCCGGTGCTGGGACAGAGGTGCCCTGCCCTCCTTATCAGAGAGAGCCCATCCCGTGTTTCTCCCTGTTTCAGGTTCTGTTTGGCTGAGATCGGCCTGGCAGGTAGGGACGGGGGGAGCGGAACGCGAGATAAATGTATCGTACGATGAAAATTTAATCCCGCTCTGCCTGGGCTAAAATTGCGTTCAGAGCAGGAGATAAAAGGCATCCAAGTCACGTTATAGCAGAGTGCAGATGATCTCCAGAGGCAGGAGATGGTGAGGCTGGGAGAGCCCTGCCCGGGCTGTGCTGTGCCAGGGTGGCAGCGGTGCCTGGCACTGCCAGCGGGACCCTGACCTTGGCCCTGCCCCTGGCATAGCCCCTCAGCTCCATGGCCCCTCTGGCTGAAGGAATGGTCCTTCCAAGAGCTTCCCCTGCGGCAGTTCTGCCGTGCAGCTGATCCCGTGCTAATTCTGCTCAGTGTCTCCTGCGAGTTCCTAAAATCCAGAGTGCACAGGGATTACCCCGCTGTGCGATGGCTCTGGTCTGGCTGGGGACCTCCAGAGACCCCGGAGAGACTCTTCAGAACTCCTGTCTGTCTAGCTGTTCCCGCTGGAGCCTGGGAGCCCATCCCCAGCCCGTGCAGGGTCTGAGGGTCCCTGCAGAGCCCTGCCCCAGCCAGGCCCAGGCTCTCCAGAGCTGGCTCTGTGCTGTGCTCAGTGACAGCAGCTCCCCAGGCAGGAACGGCCCTCAGCCCTTTTCCTGCTCCGGCACCGCTTCCCCACTTCATAAAAGTGAAAGGTGACGTCTGAGTAAATATTGCCCTGACCTCTCCCCTCCCCTCCTCCCTCTGCCTGCCTGCCCAGGGCTGCCCCGGGGCTGAGCCGGGAGGAGGGGGCTCCGAGGGGGCTCCGTGGGGGCTCGGGGCTGCAGCTGGAGCCTGGTGTCTCCCGCCTGGAGCTGATAGGAAGGGCAGGATCCGCCTACCACCACCTCTGATGGTCAGTGGGTGCAGGGTCAGCGGTGGTGGGAGTGGCGTGAGCTGTCCCCGTGGGGGTCACAGCCACCAACAGCGTCCCTGTGGGGGTCACAGCCCAGCCACATCCCGGGGAGCACAGGGAGGTGATGCTTTGGGAGGGGCCGGAGCTTCTTGGGGCGCTCACACCAGGGAAGGTCTGTGAGCAGGAGAGCGTTCGGAGAGGGGGCACAGGTAGGGAGAGCTGAGCCTCGCCCCCTCCGTGTGACCTGCAGGGGCTGGCAGGATCTCCAGGTCACACAGAGCAGCTCCCACCTGCCGTGGGCTCCACTCGGACACGGGGATCAGCACTGGGAATGCTGAGGTGTGTGTGGGGAAGCCCTTGGGGTGCACAGGCAAATCCTATTCCGTTTTCCCGCTGAAGGAGCGGCTGATGGGAGAGCAGCAGTCCCTGGCGAGGCCATTCCTGCTGTGCGCAGGACAGGTCGAAGCCAACACCTCATTTTCCTTCCAGCTCCTGCCTGGCTCTCCCAGCACTCCCAAACCTGCAGTTTGACTCCCACAGGGTCAGGCTCCAGCCCTGTTTCCCCGTCCCGAGTCTCGGGAAGCCGCAGGGAAAACAGGAAAGCTGTGGGGCAGCGCTGGGTTCTGCCGCCAGCTCCTGACGCGCGCCGGGGAGGAAGCGCGGCCACCCCGCAGCCACCGTCACTCCCTGACTCAGCGTGGAAGAAGTTCCTCGTGTCATTTCCAGGCTCAGCCAGCCTGGGAACAGATTCCTCCCAGGGAGATTCATGTGCAGCTCTTCCTCTGGGGCGGTTCTGTCACCGCGGCAATCCCTCGTGTGCGCTGGTCCTGCTGGAGGGCACGGGGCGTCCAGCAGGAGAAGGGCAGAAACCTGGAGGTGTTTCCCAGGTGTTCCTGGATCACCCTGCTTTGGTTTGTTCACCTGGGAATGAGCTGCCAAAAAGTGAGTTTGTGCTCCGAGCTTTTGAGGTTCATACTTGGACAACGATGAAGTGAGGCTTTGAGTTGTTTGGATTTGCGTCTCGATTTTTGGGCTCTTGGCGTTCGGCCTTGGCAGGGTTTTCCTCAGAGCCCGAAGTGGCGATTTCCCCCTCGGAATGGGAGGCTGAGATTGCAGGAATGGGCGGTTGGGAATGTAAATGTGTGAGTGTCGGTAGCAGGGTTAAAATCCCCAGGTGATGGTACCAAAATGGGCATTTTCCCCTTTTTTGGAGAATATTTACACACGGCAGAGCCCAGGAGCTGGGTGCTTGCCCAGGTAGCCAAATCGGAGGGGTTCACGTGTGGCCAGCTCGTGTGAAGAGCTTTGTTCCCCGTGGCTGGGCAGATTTATCGGTGTCAGAGCAGAGGAACGGGAGTTGGCTGCGGAACAGGGATGTTACAGTTCAACTCCATAAAACACGCCGGCTGTCTCCTCTGCTCACTCATTTGCCAAGTCCCCAAAAAGTCGCAGTGACAGGAGCAGAGGATGGAGCACGGCCCTCATGATCATATTTCCTGTCTTTGCTGGTTTATGTCACAGCCTGGAATGTTATTTAAACAAAACAAAAAAAAGAAAAAAAAAAAAGAAAATAGCCTGTGAATTTCCTTTTGATTTTTAATGGAAGTGCGAAGAGGTGGGGAGGAAAAGGGAGCGTGCCTGGAGGTTTCCTAACTGCCTCGATTATTTATACTTAAAATTTCACAGGCTTGGAACCTGTGCTGAAGTTAAAACATAGAACCATGGAATGGTTTGGGTTGAAAAGGACCTTTAAAGTGCCTTTTCTGGAAGTGTCCAAGGCCAGCTTGGACAGGGCTCGGAGCAGCCTGGCCCAGTGGGAGGTGTCCCATGGCAGGGGTTGGGACTGGATAATCTTCAAGGTCCCTTCCAACCCAAACCATCCTGGAATTCTCTGATAAATCCAGAGTAGGCAAATTGACAGCAAGAGCTTTCCAAAGTCCACCTTGGAATGAGAAACGCTTTGTGTTTGCCTTAAACCTTCTCAAAATCCTGTCTGCCCCGCTGTATTTCTGAGTTAATTTAACATCAGAGGCATCACCTGAGGGGTACAGCGGCTGGGAGGGCAGATGGAAAAACATCCCCCAATTTGTGTCGCTGAGAGAGGCTGTGGCAGGAAAAGGAAGGGAAAGGAAAAGGAAAGGAAAAGGGAAGGAAAAGGAGAGGAGAAGGGAAGAAAAAGGAAAGGAAAAGGAAAGGAAAAGGAAAAGGGAAGGAAAAGGAAAGGCAAAAGGAAGGAAAAGGAAAGGAGAAGGAAAGGGAAGGAAAAGGAAAGGAAAAGGAAAGGAAAAGGGAAGGGGAAGGAAAAGGAAAGGAAAGGGAAGGAAAAGGGAAGGAAAAGGGAAGGAAAAGGGAAGGGGAAGGAAAAGGAAAGGAAAGGGAAGGAAAAGGGAAGGAAAAGGGAAGGAAAAGGAAAGGAAAGGGAAGGAAAAGGGAAGGAAAAGGGAAGGAAAAGGAAAGGAAAGGGAAGGAAAAGGGAAGGGAAAGGAAAGGACAAGGGAAGGAAAAGGGAAGGAAAGGACAAGGGGCAATGCAGGCTCCTGCTGTCCTAGCTGTGAAGTTTTCTCTGCAGCTCTCAAGGAGTTAATTCCAGCAGCAGTGAGGGCGAGCCCTGTCCTGGAGTGTTTGGAGCTCCTCGTGGAGCAGGAATTGTGTTCAAAGCCCGTTCGGTGGCGACAGGTTCAGACTGCCTTTGGAGAGCTCATAGCAACGGAGCAGCGCGAGCCAAACGCGCCGAGTTCGGCGGCAGAAAGAGGCAGCAGCCCCCGGGCTTGTCCCCGGGCACAGCGAGGGGCTGTGACAAGAGCCCGTGCCACTCAGCCTTTCAGGGTGGCTCTGGTGTGACAGGGACAAGTCGGTGCCATCGGTTCCACCACATGGGTTCCCTCGAGTCGAGGTGGCCACGGCTTGTGCTGGGCTCAGCGCTGGTGCCAGGACAAATTCCCGGAGAGAAACAAAAGCGGAGGCTCTTGGAAGCACTTCCAAGGGGTTGTGTAACTTGTTTTTTCTTTTTTTTAAAAAAAAAAAAAAAGAGAAAAATTAGGCCAGCCCAGGGTGCTGGGGCACTGGGAGGTTTCACCTTGGGTTGGGTGGTATTGCACTGACTTTGCAGAGGGAGATTTTCACTTCTCAGTGTGAATTCTGAGTGTGTTGGGTTTTTCACCATTCACCTTCTCGCAGACTTGTACCAAATGAGCTCTGTGTTAATCGTGCCATTGAAGTGAGATTTAATTGACTTTTAATAGCGGAATGGTCTCCCTGGGGGTGAGTCCTGCTGGCACAGGACTTCAGGCAGCTCACCTGCCCCTCCAGAACCTTCTCTCACACCCTTTGACCTGCAAAGATCTATTGAAAACCAAACAATTTCAGCTTAATTTCCTTCTCCTTCCAAGATTTAAAAAAACCCCATTATTTTTAACCATAAACGGTGCAAAATTTAACATGAGAAAAAGCAGAATATTGGCTCATTTGTTCATCTCTGCGAATTCCTGCTTCATTCTCTGCAGATTCCCATTACGAACATGACACTTGGGCAGATTATCTGCTTTAGCCATCTTGTCACTGAAGGGGATATCATATTAATTTCCTTGTCATTTAGTTTGTTCTCATCTGTGTGGGATCATTTGGATAAAAGTCTTGTGAATCTTAATGTAACTCAGTTGGTCTTTGCTTCTGGCTTCCAAAAAGACAAAGGAAGCCGCACTGAAGTGCTCCTGGATTTTCCAAGATCACCACTTTTCCTCAGATCTGTGAGGTTCTTTTTGACCAAGTATCTCAGTTGGGGTGTTTTGGTGAAAGTTCCGCAGCTTTTGGGGCAACAGACAGCTCCAATTGTTGAGTTTTGGCTTTGCCCCTGCCATCTGTGAGCTGTTTAGGAATGTTCTGGGGATCTGGAGGAGCAGTTTGTGGCTGTAAAGGGGGGATTTGTAAAACTGAACCAGCTGGAAGCGTTCTCAATACCTGCACTGGTTCTCACAGGTTGTTCTGTTGTGTTTTTGGAGAAAAACCCTTTTTGTGACATATCCTTGGGTTTGCCACAGGATCCACAGAGTTCTGCCACAAATTCAGCTGCAGCAGCTTCTCTCCCCGAGGGATCCTCTGTATATTTTATGGAATCAGGGAAATTTCAGGGTCAGTTCTGACCCTGTTGTGGTGCTGTGTCCCCTCGGGGGTGATGGGGGGATTTCGGTCCCTGTTTGGGGACAGCTGGGGGGGCTGGGGCCAGGCTGGGCCATCTCCCCCCGAGCAGGGCTGAGCCAAGGGGGCTGAGGAGCTCTCCGGGCAGGCAGGCTCGCTGCATTCCTGTGAAATATGGCCTCACACGTCCTTGAAGGATTTATTGTTTTCCGGGCACGGCTGGAGCCTGTCCGATAGGCTGGAGCTAGGAAGGAAATGACTCAGTTGCTCTCCAGACAAGTGCAGCTTTGAAATCCAGAGAGGCAGGAGACAGCTGAGAGGCTGCGGCGCGTTCCCCTCGGAATTCCCGTGTGGCTGTTCCTCCCTGGGCTGTGCGAGGGATGGGGCAGGGTAAAGGCCGGGCTGGGCAGTGGCTATGATGCCTTGGGACCCTGTGGCACGGGGATGTCACCCCGAGCAGGTGACAAGGGGAGGTGGCAGCTGTGGGTGCTGTGCCCAGGCTGGTGCTGGCAGCAGCTGGAGCAGCCCATGGCCAATGCATTGCCACGCCAGGGGCACAGCCTGGGGACACCAGGGACACACCAGGGACACACCAGGGACACACCTGGGACACACC
>VZRL01000171.1:65052-118578 GCA_013397895.1 Origma solitaria
CTGGGACACACGAGGGACACCTGGGGCGCACCAGGGACACACCTGGGACACACCTGGGACACACCTGGGACACACCAGGGACACCTGGGACACACCAGGGACACCTGGGACACACCTGGGACACACCAGGGACACACCTGGGACACACCTGGGACACACCAGGGACACCTGGGACACACCTGGGACACACCTGGGACACACGTGGGACACACCAGGGACACAGCCTGGGACACACCAGGGACACAGCTTGGGACACAGCCTGGGGCACAGCCTGGGCACTTCCAGGGGTTTTAGGGTAGCTTTCCCACCCCCACAGGCAGGAACACTGTGACTCTTCCTGGGTGGGTGCTCCAGCTCCCCAGTGCCTCTGTTGTCACCCGCACTGTCCCCACACTCCTGGTGTTTGTCCCCCTGAGCCATTTGCAGAGCTGCTGGTTCTGCTCAGCCTTCTGGGATATCTCATCCCTCAAAGTGCCCAGCCCCTCTTTAGGCTCAGAACTTCTGGCTGGTGTCAGATGTGGACGCAAGCAGCTGCTTTCTCCATCTTTTTAACAGCTTGGCTGGAGAGGGAGAAGTTTTTAAATGACAGAGATCCTTAGCAAAGAAACGAGAGTTAGTGTTAAAAATAAAGAAAACAAGACAGCTCGTTTCATCTAAACAGAAGGGTTATTAAACAGGCTTGAATTAATCAGAGATCTGCCAGAGCTCTGAAATTGAAAAGCAGGGCAGGGGAGCAGGGAGCACACGAGTGTGAAGGAGCCACTTTCTCAAGCAGACATTGATGTCCAAATGCTGCAGGAGATGAAGCTCATCTGCTGCTGGGACAGAGGCAAGGTGGCTCCAGGCTTTGGGCTCCTTGGCTGGGGCTCAGGACAGGAGCCTGGGGGCACCCGGTGGTCAGCACTGATGCCAGGACACAGTGGGACCCTGCCCACAGCTGGGCACTGTCCCCATGGCCCTGAGCCTGTGGTGGTCACCTCCCGTGCTGGGCGGAGCGGACTGGGCAGGGATGGAGCTGCTTTACCCTTCCCCAGGCTCAGGTACCTTAAACACTGTGAAAAATGGAACCAAGCACCCCAGCACTGCCCTGGAAGGGCAGGCAGCCCTGGCAAAGAGGATTTGGGGTAAAGGCGTTTATTGGGGTGGCTCCTGAAGCTGGTGGTGGTCGCAGCTCCTGCGCTCCCTTCCCCCAGGACAGGCTGAGCAGGGCTGGTCCACGGGCCCTGAATGTTCTTCAGTGCTGCGTGGCCCATCCCGCAGGCCCCTGTGTGCGTTGCGTTGGCTGTTCATTTAGGCGCTTTTGCCATCGTGTTCTGCCTTGCCAAACCCCCCATGTCCCACAGCGGCACCTGGGTGATGAGTCCTGCAGGGTTTGTGGGGGGAATGCTGGCGCTGGGCTGTGGAGGGGAGCAGGGGCTGGCACGGGGCAGGAATGAGCCTCTCCTGAGCGTGTTCCTGCCCTCCAGGGATGGGATGGACAGCAGGACAGGCTGAGGGCTGTAGGCCTGGCTCGGTGGTCATTGCTGACCATCCCAGGAGATAACCCTGTCCTGGAGGGGCAGGGACACCACACCAGTGCCCCCCGAGGTGCTCCCAGGCAGGGCTGCGCTCCCAGGCCACAATCCCAGCCCTGCCTGGGTGAGATCCACCCTGCAGGGCTGGGGTTCAGCATCCCAGAGCCCGATCTGAACAAATGCACCATTTCCTGCTTTGCTTAGGTAACAGCGCTGTGGCCACAGTGTAAATACATCTGCAGCCGCGGGATAACGAGCACCGCACGCTGCACGGGGCTGGCACAGCCAAAGGAGCTCTCTTGCACGATTTCTGTTTAATGGAGTGGCTGGGGACCCATTTAATTTGAAGCTGGGGCTCTTCACTTGCCTGTGGTGTGCTTGGAGTGAGGCCAGGAGAAGCTGCTGCTTATTTTTCTCCTCCAGTTCGGTGGCCGCTCTGTGATCCTCCCTCGTGCTCGCTGTAATGTTCTCTTGTAATAAACTGCAGCTGGATGTCACCTGGGGACACCGTGCTGGGCTGGGGCTGGGGAGATAAAACTCCCTGCCTCGCCACTGGGACCTTTTGCTTAGCCTTGGGCAAATCATTTCATCGTTTAATCTGCTTGCACCTAAGGTCAGCAGCCATTAAATCCCATTTTGTTGGGAATAAAGTCCATGAATAATCAAACGGTGCTCAGGTGCACCGGCGGAGAGGTGGATAAAGCTCAGTCCATCAGGACTCAGGTAGGAAAAGCACTTTCTGAGGCACATCAAACTGGCCTGGATTGCCTGGAGGGGTTGTGGGCTATGTTTCTGGGATTCCGTGAGGAGAATTGACAGAAACACCTCCGGAATGAAGGTTATAACAGCTGGGCCTTGCAGCAGGAGGCTGCGCCAGACACTCACACCTCTCTGTCCAAATCTTATTATTTTAAGTCTGTCCAAAGCCAGTGACCTATTTACACAGGTTTGGCTGAGCCTGAGCCTTCCCCAAACTTGACTAAAGCAGCTATGAAACTTCAGAAGTGTTAAATTTCCCCTCGGTGTCAGACTTCAAGGCAGCCGGGAGAAATCACGGTCTGCGGTGCTCCTTCTCCGGCACGTCAGGCTGTCACCAGCCCCGAGCCTGTCCTCGGGGACTGCCTGGGGAGCCGAGTCCCCTTCCCTCCTCCACGAGGTAATTTATGAGCTATTTCACAGCAGCGCTCGAGGCTCAATAGCTGCCAGCTGTGGTTTCTCAGAGAGCAGGTGTCAAGTGTCAGCGCGGGGAAAGGAAAAGGTGTCTCGTTCCTGCCACCGAGGTGTCCAATGGATTTCCCTGGAAGCCCTGGGGGCTGGTGGGTTAAACGAGCCCAGCTGTGAGGCACAGCTGGTGACAGGCACAGCTGGGGGCTTGCTTTGGATGTCCCCAGGGGTGGGGACTGAGGAGCACAACTTGTCCTGGCCTGTCCAGCAAATGTGGGACAACGCCAGGGGTGGCATCACATGCGCCGTGTGCTGCCCGGCAAATCTGGGGCTCAGGGCAGGTCCCTGCCTGGGATTTCTATTTCTCTGGAGCTGTTGGGATGTGTGAGCACGGGAGGGAGATGGAGGCGAGAGGAGGTTTGCACAGCGTGTGTTGGATAAACAAATCTCTGGGCTCCGGACAGATTTTGTGCATAATTCCTGTGCTGGTGTTTGTTATCAGGGAAATGCCTTTTCGTGGCTGGGTTCTGTTCTTCCCCTCCTCTTCCTTGTCCCAGGCCTGGAGGAAGCAATAATCACAATGCTGTATTTTGCCCTCTTAACTCTTTCTCAGAACGCTGTGAAATGCCATGGCTGGGAATGAGCAGCTCCGGGAAGGGGGGACACGGCTCCTGGCATGGTTCCTGCTGGTGGCTGCCAGCGCAGAGTGGGGACAGGCAGCCCAGGGTGAGCCAGGAGGGTGAGTTTTGGTCCAAAAACCAAAGGGTTCAGGTTGTGTTTTAGGAAAAGCTTGTTATTTGTCATCCCTGTGGGGCAGTAACCTCTGGAGGAACCTCGGAGCCGACTCCAGGCACCTCAGTGGTGATTTACAGCTCGCTCTTATTGTTGCTGGAGTCAAAATATTTTAAAAAAATGACAAGAAGTGGTGGGAGCCATCCTCGTTGCTCTTTGTTACAGAATTCCAATGATTCGCATCGAGTTGCCAATAACTGCGTTTGGGGTCGGGCTCTGCTCGGGGTGGTGGCACTGCTGGCGTTTGGAGGATGAGGTTTTGGAGCAAGGAAGGCTCATCTAGCCAGGGTGGCCTGGCCAAAGAGGCAGCACTGAGCATCCAGACCTCTGATCCGTGCTGGAAACATCCCAGGCCTTGGAGAGGCTTCCATCAGACAGTCTGGCTCAGACCTTTTGTCTAATTAAACCCAAACCCTATTAATTATTGCAAGGTCTTCCTCCATAGCTGACAAATGAATGACCGAATGTCACTCCTTCCAAGGGGATCAATCACTGCAGCAGCTTTAATGCTAGGAAAGGTTTCACAGGAGAATTCCCCATGTGCTCCAGGAGGGATTTGGGTCCAACTCTTATGTTCCCACTCGTGACAAAGGAATGGCCAAACTCGTGGCTTTTCCCTCATTCCGTGGGCAGATCCCATATGGAGCCAAGGCAGAGGGAAAGGCTCAGGCTGCTGCGAGGCTGAGGTTCTTCCAAAGGGTTTCGTCTGTCCTTGGCTCTCTCATGTCCAGCCTGCCCTTCTGGTGACCCTGTGGTCAATGCTGGGGGTGGGACAGCCTGGGGACAGCCTGGGGACCCCCAGGGACGTGTGACAGCCTGGGGACAGCCTGGGCACCCCCAGGGAGGTGGGACAGCCTGGGGACCCCCAGGGAGATGTAACAGCCTGGGCACAGCCCTGGNCACCCCCAGGGAGGTGGGACAGCCTGGGGACCCCCAGGGAGGTGTGACAGCCTGGGGACAGCCTAGGGACAGCTTGGGGACCCCCAGGGAGGTGTGACAGCCTGGGGACAGCCTGGGGACCCCCAGGGAGATGTAACAGCCTGGGCACAGCCCTGGGGACAGCCTGGGGTCAGCCTGGGGACAGCCTGGGGATCCCCAGGGAGGTGTGACAGCCTAGGAACAGCCTGGTGACCCGCAGGGAGGGGTGACAGCCTGGTGACAGCCTGGGGACAGCCTGGTGACCTGCAGGGAGGTCAGCGCTGGGAGCTGTCGCTGTCCCTGCTCCTGGCCATGAATCTTATGGGGTCACAAATGTAAAAAGGGCAAATCCACCCCCAGCTTGGAAAGCAATCCCAGCCCCTCTGCCCCTCCTCGCAGGCTCTGTCATTCCTCGGGAGGGTTTGTGCAGGGAGACAGCCCCACAAAGGCAGCGTGGGATTTATGGCCTGCTCTGCCTCCCCTCGGCGGGGCTGGGGACCCTGGTGGCCTCTGGGCAGGGGAAATGCAGGGACAGGCTGGGAGAACTTGTGGGGCTGGGAGGGGGGAGGGAAGAAGGGAGGGGTCAGTGAGGATGGGGGGTCAGTGCAGGGTGTGGGGTCAGTGCTGGTTCTGGCGATGCTTTGCTGTGTCCTGGCAGTGCCAGGGCACATCCGGAGGGGGTGAGATATCCCACCCAGGAGCACAGGAGCTGATGGAGCAGGGGCTGAGATCTCCTGGAAGCACAGGAGCTGATGGAGCAGGGCTGGGATATCCCGGGAGCTGATGGAGCAGGGCTGGGATATCCCGGGAGCTGATGGAGCAGGGCTGGGATATCCCGGGAGCTGATGGAGCAGCGGTGAGGGGTGAGGGCCTGTGTGTCAATCGCTGCTCACCAGACCAACCCCACCATCGCCACCAGGCAAACACAGCTGCCACTCTGGTGACATCAGAATTGTGCCTTTGAGCCGTCATTTGCCACAGGAGATTCTCTTGTTGTTTTGGCTTTAATTTTCTTTTTTTTTTGCGTGTGTGTGTGCGTGCACAAAATGCCACTAATGACAAACTGTGGTGCCCATGAGTGAGTGACAGCTGAAATGAGAGAAATGACTAATGGTGCCTCCTGAAGCCCTGTCGCATGGAGATTAAATGAGCCCTTTTTTCTTCCCCCCTCAATGAGAATCATGGGCATTTGAATAATAATATTATAGTCTCCATTAGGATGACAGTGGGGGAAAAAATCGGCTCAGACCTGTGATTATTCCTTCAATCTAATAATTATTTAAATACCAGATAACTCCTTTCAGCCTAATTGAGGCCTTTCAGCTGCTTGGGTTTATATTGTGTCCCTGAATTTACTCTCGCTTTCACCTTGCGTTACTAATAGCTGCAGATTGCTTCTGAGGCTGTATTTTAAAACTCTCTTCAGAAAAAAAAAAAAAGAGAGGACAAATTAATGATCAAATGGTATTAAGGATCAGAGTTAAAATCACCCATTCTGCTGGTGTTTAACTCCCCAGGTGTTTGGCCTCCTCCATAGGGAATCATAGGATGGTTTGGGGTTGGAGGGACGTTAAAATTCATCCCATGCCACCCCTGCCGTGGCAGGGACACCTCCCACTGTCCCAGGGTGCTCCAAGCCCTGTCCAGCCTGGCTTGGGCACTCCCAGGGATCCAGGGGCAGTGGCAACTTCTGCCAACCTCTCCCCACCCTCTGAGCCAAGAATTCCTTCCCAAAATCCCCCCTAGCCCTGCAGGCGGGGGGATCCTCGGGCTGTTCGGTGTCTGTAGTGCTGAGCTCTGCTCACCCCCAGCCCTGGGGTCAGGGGGGCTGCAGGAGCTGCCCCAGGGGTGACACAGATCCAGGGGTGCTCCCAGCCCCAGTGGCCTCGGGAGGATGGCAGCTCATGGCCTGCTCTGCCGTGCTCAGATCACGTTTGAAAGCGCAGATTCTCCTTCCCGGATGATCTCTCTTGCCCTGGGCAGTGACTGCTCACAAATGCTCTGCAAACCCTTCTTGGTGAGGCACAGCAGAGAGGGTGGGTTGAGGCTGACAGCTCTGCTCACCGCAGCTCCAGGTTGTGCTGGGTTTGTGCTGCCTTGGGATGGAAACGTTGCAGAAAAAGATCTAAAACCGCTGTGGTCAAAGTGCAGAGCTGCTGTTGTCCCACACATCCAGATGTGTGTGAAGTTTAATTATTTAAATGCATTCATTTCCAGCCTGCACTGTCCTTGTCTCACTTTGCAATGGAAGGACTTTTCCAAAATGGGAGGCTGCTGAGCAGGAAGGCTGTGCATGCTGAGCTTTACAGCAGGGTCTCCTCTGCAGGATCTCTCCCTTCTGGGGCTTCCCTTGAAGCAGAGGATCATGTCCCAGACCTGGGGCACTGTGGTGTGCCAGGCAGAGCTGCTCTGAGACCCCTGTGCCCTGTGGTCAGGTGTCAGTGCCCACCACGGAGAGTCCTCCTCCACCAGATCCTCGGGAACATTTGATCTGTGACATTTAGGGAGATTCTGAGTTCAGGGCACGGTGTTGGGATGTTCACTCAGAAATTCAATGGGAAGAGCCAGGGGGTCCCCGTGGTGCTGCCGTGGTGTGGGGGAAGGCAGTGGGAGCAGCTGTCCTCTGCCACAACCATCCCACCACAACAGGGACACGGAGGGGTCCATGTCCTCCCCGGGACAGAGAAACTGTCCCCAAAGGTGGGAACGCCGAGCCTGGCAGCGAGAGGCGAGCAGCTGGGGAAATGTCTCCCTGAGCAGAATGAGAAACCCATTACCGCTGCCTCTCTCCTGTCGTGTCTCCTGTCAGGGACACGGAGACGGCAGAGCGGGGACAGAGCTCCTTTGTCACCTCTGAGGAGCAGCCGTCTCCGGCTCCCGGCAGGAACAAGCCTAAGGAGAGGCTGTTCGGTGACACTCAGCAGCTCAGGGTGGCTGTGCAGCACCGGGAATTGTTTAAAATGCCAAACCACAGCAGCATCCGTCAGATGGGAGTGAGGGCACAGCGTCCTGCCCCCGCACCCAGGGCAGGGGGACAGAGGTGGACAGAGCTGTCCGTGGGGTCAGTCTGGGGCAGCCTGGCCCTGCTGGGGGGACAGAGGTGGACAGGGCTGTCCGTGGGGTCAGTGCCAGGGCTGGCCTGGCCCTGCTGGGAGGGGATGGCTGCAGAGCAGTGGCTCATCCTCAGCCTGTCCCCAGGGCTGGGATGGCCCTGAGGTGATGGAAGAATGTCTCTGAAGTGATTCCTTTGCCTGCCCAGCCTGGAGCACAGCAGGAATGCATAATTTGGGATAAAGGAGAACTTTGTGGTGGTTTTCTGCGTCCGTGCATTCAGACCCATCTGTGGTGAGGCCGAGCAAGCTGCTCTAGGCTGGGTGTCTCTCCCCAGTGGTGCTGCTGGCAGGGTTTTGTGGCTGATCTGACCACGTGCCAGCACCTTGGTGGCAGCTGCTTTTTGGCAGGGAAGTACCTTGTGAAGGAGTTTCTGCCAAAAAGCACCTGCTCGAGGCACTTCTGGCTCTGGGGAGGGGCCGAGGGCAGATGTCAGCACCTTCAGTGTGCTTGTGCTCAATGAACTTGCCTGCATGAGGCTTCTTCCTCAGGTTTCCAAATTAAATCAGAGAGGGTTTAAAGGTAAAGAACAGCTCTTATTTCCTCTGCTGCTTCCAGCAACACACCCTGCAGGAGACATCCTTTTAGCCAAGATTGCAGATGGATGGTTGGGGGTGTGAGCTGCAGGCTTTGTCTTGGGCTGGAGCTGCTTCTCGCCTCTCCTGGCTGAGCAGAGCGTGCTCCAAACAGCCCAAATTAACATGCAGGGGCTGAAACGAGTGGCAAAGCATCGAGCCTGAGCTGCTCACCACTAAGTTCTGGACTTGCTTAATTCTTGTTGTGCTTGGAGACATCCGCACTTTATCTCAAGGACTGTGTAATTAGAAAGCCTCCTTTGAATTTTATCTGCGGGGCACACGGGATCTAATCCTTCGCTCTGGGTGGCTCTTGTCTCTCCGCAGAACCATGTAAGGGACGTTGCCGGGGCTCAGGACACGCGCGGGGGACACGGAGTTTGCCTTTCCCAGGATGGATCAGAGGAGGAACTGGCCTCGGGTACTGGACTCTGATGGCTGGTCAGTGGCTCTGCTCTGCCTCCTCCTGGCATCGCTCTCCCGGAACGTGTCCAGCAATGCCTTGTTCAACACTTTCCACTCGGAGAACCGGGACTGGACGTTCAACCACCTGACGGTGCACCGCGGCACCGGCGCCGTCTACGTGGGGGCCATCAACAGGGTTTACAAGCTCTCGGGCAACCTGACCATTCTGGTGGCTCACAAAACTGGTCCTGAGGAGGACAACAAGTCCTGCTACCCACCCCTCATCGTGCAGCCGTGCAGCGAGATCCTCACGCTCACCAACAATGTCAACAAGCTGCTCATCATCGACTACTCGGAGAACCGGCTGCTGGCGTGCGGCAGCCTCTACCAGGGCGTCTGCAAGCTGCTGCGCCTCGACGACCTCTTCATCCTGGTGGAGCCCTCGCACAAGAAGGAGCATTACCTGTCCAGCGTCAACAAGACGGACACCATGTACGGGGTGATCGTGCGCTCCGAGGGCGAGGACGGGAAGCTCTTCATCGGCACGGCGGTGGATGGCAAGCAGGATTATTTCCCCACCCTGTCCAGCCGCAAGCTGCCCCGGGACCCAGAGTCGTCGGCGATGTTGGATTATGAGCTCCACAGCGACTTTGTTTCGTCCCTCATCAAAATCCCCTCGGACACGCTGGCCTTGGTTTCGCATTTTGATATCTTTTACATTTACGGCTTCGCCAGCGGCAACTTCGTCTACTTCCTGACGGTGCAGCCCGAGATCCCCGAGGGCGTCTCCATCAACTCCGCCAGCGACCTCTTCTACACCTCCCGCATCGTGCGCCTCTGCAAGGACGACCCCAAGTTCCACTCGTACGTGTCCCTGCCCTTCGGCTGCGTCAAGGGGGACACCGAGTACCGCCTGCTGCAGGCTGCCTACCTGTCCAAGCCCGGCGAGGTGCTGGCCAGGGCCCTCAACATCACAGCCCAGGAGGACGTGCTCTTCGCCATCTTCTCCAAGGGGCAGAAGCAGTACCACCACCCGCCCGACGACTCGGCACTCTGCGTGTTCCCCATCCGCACCGTCAACGCGCACATCAAGGAGCGCCTGCAGTCCTGCTACCAGGGCGAGGGCAACCTGGAGCTCAACTGGCTGCTGGGCAAGGATGTCCAGTGCACCAAAGCGGTAAGGGTGGGCTGGGTGTGGCTGTGGGAGCCCCCGAGAGCCAGGATCAATCCCTGCCCCAATGCGACACAAGTTTGCAGAGTAGGATCAGTCTGCGCCTCAGTTTCCCTGAATTCAGAGCAGCCCTCTTCTCCTTTAATCCACGTTCTTGTCCTGCAGTGGTGATGGCAATGAGGGCAGGGATGGTGTTAGGGCAGAATAAAGATGTGAAGCGTCCTGGGAGTTTTTGCCATTCCCAGCCTAGGGCTCTGGAAGCTGGAGGAGCTCTGGGGAAGGTGGCTGGAGCTGGCAGGGGTGGCACAGTGGTGACCCCCACTCTGCTGCGGCACCGCCAGCTCCCTCCACACCACCCCGAGCCTGTGGGGCCGCCCTGGGCTCCATTTCGCTCACAGCTGCCTCCAACCTTGTCTTTCCAGCCAGTCCCCATCGATGACAACTTCTGCGGGCTCGACATCAACCAGCCCCTGGGGGGCTCGGCGCCCGTGGATGGAGTGATGCTCTTCACCTCCAGCCGCGACCGCATGACCTCCGTGGCTTCCTACGTCTACAACGGCTACAGCGTGGTCTTCGTGGGCACCAAGACGGGCAGGCTGAAGAAGGTAAGCTCGTGTCCGTGGCTGCGGAGAGCTGGAGCTGGGTTTTGTCTCTCTCGGGGTGCTCTGACGCGCGTCGGTGCCACTGTGTCTGACGGGTGTTCCCCAGTGCGATACTGGGAGTGAACCAGGAGTGGAAATTGCAGGTTTGGGTCACAGAGAGCCTCGTGTTGGTGAGGCAGAGCTCAGCCCTCGGTGCTGTTCGTGTTTTGAAGTGGCAGGTTTTGGGAAAGGCGCAGTGGAAGGATGGTCCTGGGAAAGGAACGAAATGAGATCCAATGGAAATCTTTCAGTAGTTCTGCTTTCCTGCAATCCTTCTGCAACTGGTGTAGAAAACTGAGTTACAAAGCCTTTGGAGCTGCTGATGGTGGCAGGGGTTTGGTCATGGAGAGATAGGAATGGGTTAAACGTGTCTGATTTTGGAACTGAGCCTCAGGGCAGAGTCCTCCTTCGTCCCTCTGCCCCTTCCCTGCTGCTCTTCCCCGGATGATTGATCACTCTGGGGCGTTCCTCATCCTCTGCATCACAGACACCGAGGAGGGCTTTGGTGGGGCTCAGCTGAGAGCCACAGAACGTTTTGGGTTGGAAGGGACATGGGCAAGGACATCTTCCACTGGCCCAGGCTGCTCCAAGCCGTGTCCAACCTGACCTTGAATGACTTTTAGGCTTTTAAAGTTTAGCTGGGATTTCCCCAGTTCCGAGTCACAAAATCATAGAATATCTGAGTTGGAAGGGAACTCTCTGAGGAGTCCTGTATTTAAAATCAGTTTGGAAGTGGCCTTGGGGTGCAAACAGAGGTGTGTGAGAGCCCTTTTTGGTCTGTAGAGCTGGAGCTGCAGCTGGAAGGCAGCTCAGCAGTGGGTCTGCTCCAGCTCCAGCAAAAACAGCCTTAGAAATTCCGCTCTGGCAAGCTGAGAGCCTTCCAATTAACCTCAGCTCTAAATGACAGCATTAGGTGAGCCTGCTAAATGCAGCCCCTGCTCCTTCATGCCAGGGAAAGAGTTAACAAATGTAATCAACAGCAGGCTGTTAATTTTTTGAGTCCTTAAGCAGCAGGGAATTTCTTCCTCATCTATCCAGGAAGATACAAGGACAGGCAGATACTACACTTGAATGTCGGCATCATTTTAATTACATCAGTTCATTAATATTCATTCGGCACTTTACAAGTGCTGAGTCGTAGTAAATTAGGTGCCTCCCTGGTGCCTCTCGAGTGTCAGTGGGGCAATTCTGAGAGTGGGGGAGAGGAGAGCTTGTAAAGCAGAGCCTTTTGCTTCCCTCTCCCTGCGCCGTGGCACAGGGGAGAGCCAGGGATTTTTAGCTAAATGGAAGGAGAGGAGCCCCAGCACATCCCAAACGCACGTGCCGAGCTCAGGGCTGGGGATCAGCCTGGGGATCAGCCTGGGGCTCACTCTGTGCAGGGTTTGGGGGACAGGGGAGGCTCTCGTTCGGAGGCAGCAGGAGCCAAGTGCACACGAGGTATTTACGGGCGTGTTCCATGAATTATGGAGGATTACAGGAGCAGCAGGCTCTCCAGCAGGGTTTAATTCCTGGTGCTAGTCTACACTGAACACTTTTTTGATGCGAAGTTAATCTATTCATGCTCTGCTGTCCAGAGGGAGGGCTGTGGAATCCTTCACCTGGAATTCTTCATCTGTTGGATGAAAATCGGCCCATCTCTGGAGTAAATGCATTCCAGACATTCACTCCAGTCAGACTTCCATAGCATCTGCCCTTATTTAACATCAGAGCTGCCTGCAGCTGATGGGATCCATCCCCCTGTAATTAACTGGAACAATCACTCCCGTCCTCCCTGAGTGGGGCTGGGGATGTTGCTGTTCTCTCTCACGGTTCTGTCCACACCTTTAGCAGATTTTCCCTCATTTGCCACGTGGGATTATCTTTTCGGTGGCCTGAGAGAGCCCAGGTGAGGCGTAGGAAGCAGCTCTGTGCCGAGCTGAGGGGCTCTGGGGGAGGTTAGCAGGTTGTCTCCGGATTTTGTGCCCGTTCCAAGAGAACCAGACATGTCTGGAAGTCAGCGAGTGCTCAGGATGCTCAGGATTGTTTCCTTATCTCTCCTTGCCCATCTGTGAAATGATGGTGGAAACGTTCAGCACCTCTGTGAGTGCCAGGGATTTGTGGAGACGCCTTTTCCACCTGAGCTCCTTCGTGTCCTCCTCCGTCTCAGCTCTGCCCACACAATTGATGTCTGAAAGCTCTGTCACACCTATTCCCTCGCCCACAGCTGTTGATTTCCTTTGCAAACAAGCTGCTGGCTCAGTCTGGGCTTTCAGGGAAGGCATTTTGGAGCAAAAAAGCTCTGAAATCTTGCACACTTGCCTGTGCTCTGGCAGTGAGAACTCCTTACTGGAAACACTGGGTTATCTCACCGATGTCCTCCTGCCTTGAGCTCTTCACCTCACTGCTTCTGCCCTGTTCCCACCTCCCGCTGGCTCTGCTCCCCAGAAATTGTCTCAAAGTGGATGGAAAGCAAATGCTGCTGATGCTGAGGCCCTTTGGTTCAAGGCACATGGGATGAAATTCTCCCTCCTGCGCTCCTTCCAAAGCACCTCAGCTTTGGAACAGGAGGAAAGGGGATCGTGTTGGAGACGTACCCGTTCAGAACCGTGGGTTCCTCCAATAAAACCATTTTCATCAAGCAAAATGAGAAGGGACATTAATGCAACAGTTAACAGCAACTAAGTGCTGGGGGGAGATGTGTCAGCTTGCTTGTTCTGTTTATGGGCTTCATACAATTCTATCAATATTGATGTGTGATGCCTTTGATTTTGACACTAATCATTGCCATGAATTAAATTTGCAGCCATATAATTAGAACTGCTATTAATAGGGCCTCAAGCTAAGCGCTGCTGTGCTAGTTGTCTTTTTCCTGATGGAAAACGGCATCCACGGAACTCAGCTGATGTGGTTTGCCTGGGAGATGCTGAGCCTGATGTGAAAGTTGTGCTTGCTCCGTTTAGAGGAAGGCAGATTCATGGGAAGGGTCTGGCTCAGAGGTTTCCCAGGAATTCCACCAGAGTTGCCCTTAAACTTCCCGGCAGTTTGCTGCTCTTGGGATGCACAGCCTTAGTGGGAGAGAGGAGGACTGCAGGGAGAAGAGAGGAAGCCTCAGTGTGGGTTGTTATTGCCTTGTTTCCAGCCCGTCTCCCCTTCCCCGTGCAAATCCTCCCATTTATTTCCGCCGCCCTCCCCAGAGCCGTGTCAGCTCCGTGTCCCTGTGCACGCCTGGTTCCATCTCATCAGCCTGAGCTTGGAGCCCGCCATGCCAGCGAGGCTCACCACTAAAAATCAATCTTGTATTTCATCCCGAGAGGTCTGGTTCTTATTAGGTCTAATAAATCAGTGAAGTGCCCTTCATTCAGCTTGTCAATGCAGGACATTGTTTGTGATCAAGAATAAATAAATGTCTCTTCTCTGTCTGCCGGTCGCTGTCTAGGTATTATTTTTCCATCATGCTGTTTATGCTGGCTGGAGGAAAAATGCAGTTCCTGCAGCCTTGCCTGCCTTCCCACGAGCTGGGAATGCTCCTGGGTGGCACAGGTGAGGGAAAGGCAGCAATGGTGGTTTTGTACCTGGGTTTCACCCAGCACTGATAAGGATTTAATCTGTGTGCTCTGGAGGTGTTGCAGTGCTGCAGGCAAGGGCCCAGGTGTGGCGATTTCAGGTGCCCTGAGGTGAAGGATAAGGAGTGCAAATGGAATCACCCCCAATTCTCCTGGAAAAATGGATGTCCCACATTGTCCTGGCCACCTGTGGCACTGTCCCAAGGGCAGCCTGGCTGGACGGAGCTCAAATCCATCCCGGAGGGTGAGGTCACTCCCAGAGAGCTGCTTGGGATCTGTCTGCAGAGAAATACGCACTCTTTCCATGATGGGAAGCACACTCCTGTTACCTGCTGAATTCCTGAACTCTGTCCTTGCTCCCCACCTCCGCTTTTCCAAGGGACGGCGATGAGTGATTAGATTGCGCCACCAGAGGAAAGGAGAACTTTTAAGTGCGTTGTTACGTCTTGGGACGTGAGAGTTTTATTCAGCTTGGCTGATTTAATTTGTTCCATTAGTGGGAATAAAAGAGGTCTTTCACAATGAAATATATATGTCCGAACCTGTCCTTAAATGACTTCATTCTATGGATGGTTATCTCATCCCGGTAATTTATCCTTCGTTATCGCCCCCGCGCGTGCTTTCCGTGGCACTTCGGGAGGAGCTCGGTTGCATCAGCGTGTGGAGAAGCCAAGAGGACACCAGGCTGTTAGTGAACAGATGAAAATCATCCATTTGCAGGCGCCTTCCAAAGCCTTTGCCTGGTTTGAGCTGTAGGGTGGGAGGTCAGGGGCTCTGCCGGTTCCGTGGGCAATCCATCACCCTCAGAGCGCACACCCAGCAGAGGTGTGAGAGGGCAGATGGTTCTTGTTTGGCTCAAGGAGTTGTTTAATTGAAAGGTCTGAGAAAAGAAATCTGCTTTTTGCCCTAGGATGTGAAATAAGGAGGTATTTGTGTAGTCCTATACTGCTGCTGTGCTTGGAGGAGCTGGGATGCATTTTCTCCCTGAACAAGGATTTTCCCACCTCAGAAAGTAATTCCCTTTTGCTTCCATCTGTGCTGTCAAACCTCAGAAATGGGTTCCCAAAACACCGCATGGCCCCTCAAAATGGGTCCCCAAAACACTCCATCGTCCCCAAAACACCCCATGGTCCCTCACATTTGTTAGTGTCCACAGCCAGAAGTTGGAGCCTTCCTTATGAATTGGAATTTGTGCAAGGGAAAGTGAGGGAAGGCAGAGGAGAGCATGGGGTGTGTTTGGGGCTGGAGATGGGGCAGAGCTGCCGAGCCCCTCTACACTCTGGATCTGAGCACTCAGGACTGTCCCTACCACCTCTCCATGGCACGAATTTGGCCTCCTCCTCTGCCAGCATCCCTTCCCGGGTCTGCTGTCTGCTGCCTGCCAGAGTGAGCCCAATCAGGACAACGCCAGGAGCTGGCAGGGATTTCCATAGCTGCTGGAGAGCAGAGGGGGGCAGGCGTTCAGGAAGTGCTGGGGATGTGAAATGGAGCCAGGTGAGCTCCGAGGCTGCTTTAATCTCATTTCTTGGCTCGGGAGATGGGGGTGACTCCAGGTTTTACACAGGTTCAGGCACCTTGAAAATTCAGCTTGAAATTTTGGAGAGCAGTGTTTGAGTTTGGTTCAGTTCTGGGTGAAGTGGGGTCAGTGGAGGCTGCGGATGGCTGAGCAGCCTCATCTTTGGAATCCATCCTGCCTGGAATCCATCCTGCCTCTGGAATCCATCCTGCCTCTGGAATCCATCCTTCCTGGAATCCACCCTGCCTCTGGAATCCATCCTGCCTCTGGAATCCACCCTGCCTGGAATCCACCCTGCCTGGAATCCACCCTGCCTGGAATCCATCCTGCCTGGAATCCACCCTGCCTCTGGAATCCACCCTGCCTCTGGAATCCATCCTGCCCCTGGAATCCACCCTGCCTGGAATCCATCCTGCCCCTGGAATCCATCCTGCCTCTGGAATTGTGGAATGGCTGGGGGTGGAAATGACCTCCCAGGGCCATCCAGTTCTGAACAGGGACACCTTCAGCCAGCCCGGGGTGCTCAGCACCCCATGCAAACAGGGTTTTTATCTTGAATATATCTAGGAGATAATTCATCCCCACACCTTGCCTCAGAGGTATTATCTCCTTTATGAGCATCAAGCGAGGCAGAAGTTATTCCTCCTCCATTTCACGAGGTTTTCATCAAGTTCAATAATGAGTTTCTACTCGAAATGATCTTGGTGAAAAACATCACGAAATTCCAAGCTCTTCTGGGAACTCCTGTTAGTTTTCCTGCCTGTCCCTGCTTTCCTTGGAGCGTGAAGCTGAAGGAGTTCTGGGTGATGTTGGCTTTGGGGGTAGGGCAGTGTCAGCCTCCTGCCTTTCTCCTCACGAGTCAAGAAGTTCATGCTTTCTTTACTATAAACATATTTTTCTGCAGGCTTTTAAAATCCTCAGAGGTCAAAATAACACAGGTTTTGGTCCATTTGTAAGATCTTAAATCCCTGGGTGGCAAGAAATACTGTGAGAAGACCAGGCTATGTTGCTTCTCTAAATGCCTCCTCGAGGCAGAAAAAACAAATGTGGAAACCACAAATGTGCTGGGAGAGACGGGGGAATGTGCAGGGAGAGTCCTGGGGCCACCACAGCCCCTGAGCTGCTGCTGCTGCTGCAAAAAGGTTGGGATTTAGGGACAATCCGAGGGTGAGATGCCATGGAGAAGCAGCAGGGCTGTGGTTTGAGGTGGGGATGGCTTTCCTGAGTGTGATGATGCTGCTTGAGCATTCCCTCCGTGCCCTGATGGAGCTCTCAGCTCGTTGTTGCCACGGGTGCCTTTTTTTGCTGGCTGGGGCAGGGGCAGCGTGCGCAGGGCTGTGAAATACCGTGGGGTTTGGGATGGCAAATCCATCACCGGGCACCTGCCCGGGTTTATGGGCAGCAGGGATGGGGCGCGGGCACCCTCTGCATTCACAGAGTCATTGCTCCTGTTATGGTCCATGGTCCCACACCTCCCCTGCCCTTTCTGAGCCTCTCCCATTGCTTGGACAGGCAGAGCCCTCCAGGAGCTCTCTGCAGGCAGCCCAGCCTGGAAATAGCAGAGGGAGAGAAGCCCTGCCCGGGCTTGGGGAGAGCAGAACTCCAGGGGATTCACCCCAGCAGATTCACCCCTGGGGATTCACCCCAAGTATTCACCCCAAGGGATTCACCCCAGTGGATTCACCCCAAGGGATTCACCCCAGCGGATTCACCCCAAGGGATTCACCCCAGTGGATTCACCCCAAGGGATTCACCCCAGCGGATTCACCCCAAGGGATTCGCCCCAAGGGATTCGCCCCAAGGATTCACCCCTGGGGATTCACCCCAAGGGATTCACCCCAAGGGATTCACCCCAAGGGATTCGCCCCAAGGATTCACCCCAGCGGATTCACCCCAGTGGATTCACCCCAGGGGATTCACCCCAAGGGATTCGCCCCAAGGATTCACCCCAAGGGATTCACCCCAAGGATTCACCCCAAGGGATTCACCCCAAGGGATTCACCCCAGTGGATTCACCCCAAGGATTCACCCCAAGGGATTCACCCCAAGGATTCACCCCAAGGGATTCACCCCAGGGGATTCAACACCAGAATTCCCCAGAGCTGGGGAAGGGCCATGGCCTTTTCTGGCTGTGACCTAGGCAAAAACAACAGAAAAACTCTAAAGCTGAACACTGCCCGGGCTGGCACCCAAAGCTGTCATTCCCATGGGGTTTGCTCCTGAGCTGAGGGAGAGGCCCCCAGTCACTGCCAGTCCGTACTGGGAGCTTGCTGGGAGCAGGGGATGATGGTGGAGGAACAGGGAGAGAGTTTAAGGCTCTGATTCCTTGGACAGAGATGCAGACAGGGGAGCACAGGCAGCAGCACGGGCAGGCTGCAATAATTAACCAGAGGCTTCGTCAGCAATTGTCCCGTCAGGCCTTGCCAGCGTCTCCTGCCCCGCACCTCTCGTGCTGTTCTCTCTCGCTCGGTTACATGGCTCTGCATCAAACAGATCCATGTACATGAAAGTGATGTGCATTTAAAATGAATGTACACATCATACAGCCTCGCTCCTATACAGCACGGGAAGGGTTTTTTTGTGGTTAGCTGCTAAATTATTTATTGTGTGCCGGGCTTTAATCTCATAAACCTGCCTGCAGGCCTTAGGCAAAGCAGCCTGAGCGTCGTGGAAAGCTGGGAGCCAGCAGCACACAGTGCTGGGGGACTGCAGGTGGGAATTGTTTGTCTTGTTGGCCTCTCCCTCCCCCTGCCAGCTCATTAGAGGCAGCGGCACCCATTAAATTGGTCACTGCCACCAGCCTGGAGCGCGATTTGCATTTGGGCTCCGAGAGGATGCCAACGCAGCTCCCGTTAGTGCAGAGAGCAAGAGTCGGTGCCTTGAGCTGCTGAGAGTGAAGGGGAAGGGTGAGGGTGAAACAAGGTCCTGCACACAGGCTGAGCCTGCAGCAGAGAGCTCTGCACCTTCCCAGGGGAGCTCTGCACCTTCCCAGGAGAGCTCTGCACCTTCCCAGGTGAGCTCTGCACCTTCCCAGGAGTCAGGAGAGTTCTCACTTGAGCTGCAGGGAACATTTGGGGCCTGATGCGGTGTTTGCTTTCACCAGAGGCTGAGCAGTGGGGAATCAGAGCCTCCCTCTCCCTTGCAGCTCCTTTCCTGCTCTCTGCTGATGCTCTTCGAGCTCCTCACGCTGAGGAACTCTGTAGCACGAGGGTTGCCCCGGCCTTACGTGCTGGAATTGGTGAATAACAGAGCTGGAACAAAACCAGAGCATCCTCCTGCAGCCCCGCCCTTTCTGCTGACTCTCAGGCCAGTTGCAGTTCTGGAGGATATTTGGGCTGAGGCGTTCTGCAGGGCTGTGAAGCCAAAGGGCCGCAGGTTGTGACCCTCTCTGCTTTTCTTCTCGGGATTTCTTTGTGCAGAGCCTTTCATGCCAGGAGCTCGGTCTCGTTACTCAGAAATAAATAATTGGAATATCTGGAAGGTCCAGGTATAGTGGAGGAGAGGCTGAGGAGTTTCAAACATGCACAGGTTGCTTTCTGCCCCTGTTTTCCCACCAGGAAAAGGGATAACAGCACTTTCTGACTTCACAGGGAGTTCAGCTCAGAGCTTGTAATCCAAAGTGCAAAGAAAGCAAGACAAACACTGACCTTCACTGATAGCAATCAGCTGATAATTGCTGTATTCCAGAATATTGTATATTCTGCAAGAAAACACATCTCATTGCGTGGGGAATGTTTTTTATTGTTTGCCCTTGGTTTTTCGGGGAGTTTGGCCGTGCCAGGGTGCAGTGTGGGGCTGGGGTTAGGCTGATTCCAGCAGCCCCAGATTGCCAGGGCAGTGCAGCAGGAGCAGGACAAACAGCACCGAACACCAGCTCTGGGGTGAGAAAGGTAGCTCGATGTTTGCTTGGGAAAACAAACAAGTTTCGTGTTTTTCAAGTGTGCTGCGCCGAGCCTGCCTTGTTCAGAGCCCTGTGATCTGAGGCACCAGGCAGCCCAGGTCCAGCAGGGGCTGTGTAACTCCTCGAGGAGCATTAAAGAGCAGCCCATGCCTTCTGGAAATTGTTGATAAAGCTCTCTTTTTTAGAATCATTTTTGCTTCTCTAGCACAAATGTACTATATCTTGTTTGGATGTGTTGCTTTCTTCATTCACTTTTATTATTAGGGACATTTACATGAAAACAGCTTTTTTTTTTTTGCTCTCGCAGCACATTTCCCCATGGCAGCTGCACTTCCTGCGTGGAAGGAGCTCTCCAAATTCCCTGGGAATGTGGGAATGTGGGAATGCCCTCTCTGCTGGGCATGATCAGGGACGGGGTGGGGCTGGTCCTGTGTCCTCTGATCCAGGGGGACCTTCCAGCCCATTCTCCTTACCCACCCTGTGGGGTCATTGGTGTGCTGGGTGTGTCTGTCTCCTCCTGAGCACAGGAATTTTTTGTCCTTTCTAGCATAGAGAGGCTGAAGTAAACCCCTGGAGCAGGCAGGAATTGTGGAGAACACAGGAATCCTGGAGCAGGCAGGAATCCTCGCAGGGCTCCCGGAGTGCCTGGGAGCAGTTTGGGAAGGGAGAGCCAATGGACATGTCTGGCAGATCGGGAGTGCTGCGACACTGTAAATTAAAGGAAAAGCCCCAAAGGCTGCTGGTTAGGGCACGGTGATGACACAAACAGTGTGGGATGATGGATTTACTCACTCTAGCCTTGCTGGGGCAGAGGCAGCCCGAGCCAAACTCCCTGCCCTGAACCTGGAGAGGAACTGCAGGACCTTTCCCTTCCCTGCAGATGGAGAATGGAAACTCCAGATGTGTTAAGCACATCTTTAATTTCCTCTCGCTCCATTTCTGCTGGAGCTTTGCTTTGGGGCTTGGCATTTAGGTGGAAGGGGTTTTTTTGCTGGCATCTTGAAGAGCTTGGGATCAGCTAAAAGAGCAGGAGAGAGGCCTTCAGGAGGATGGAGCTGCCCTGCATGGGGCTGTGGGGTGGGGGACACCTTTCTGTGTCCCCATAGGTCCCCTCTGCACTGCCCTGGCCCAGCTCAGCACCCCCACACCTGACAGGAGCTCCGGGGCTGCTGATTCATGGAAGCAAAGGCTTGGAGAGGTGAAATTCCTCCCCTGTGTGCTTCCCTCACCCCTGACCCTGCTCCATTTCTTCCTCCTGACCCCTGAATTTCAAACCCGACCTTTGGGATGGCGGGGGAGGGAGGGGAGGCAGAAGGGCAGGGAAAGGGCAGAGTGAGTTCGGCTGTGCTTGGGAGGTGGGGGAGGGAAGGCTGAAATCCAAATGATGGCAGGGATGCCCTGGGATGCTCTGGGATGCGCTGGGATGCTCTGAGATGCTCTGGGATGCTCTGGGGTGCTCTAGGATGAGCCTGGGGCTCTGGGGATGGAGCAGCTGCCCTCCCTCCCCAGCTCCTTCCTGCGTGGCCCTGGGGGATTCTCGTTCCTGCACAGCAACAAAGGCAAACAGAGCTGCTCCACCTGCAGGAAAAAGGCAGTGGAGCCTGCTCTCCCAGCCTGAAGGGTGAGCTTGGGGCACAGGCAGGGCCTTATTGTCCTCTGGACATCTTCACCCTCATCCTCATCCTCAGTGCATGGTTCAGCACAGCCCTTGGGCTCCAGTGCTGCCTGGAGGCTCCTGCCCTGTGCCATGGGGCTGAGTTCTTGGCTCCTGCCCTCTGCCATGCTGCCGGGGGGGATTTCAGGCAGAAGAGAAAATTCCCTGCTGTGTCATGCCGAGGCAGAGCAACTCAATCCATCTCTGTCCCCCCAGCCCCGGGAAGGTCCCTGTCGATAGAGTTGTGCATCTCGTCATGGCCCAGCGAGTCCCGGCGTGGCTGTGAGGCCGGGAGGGCTCGGTATCGATGTCGCTGGCAGGTAGAGCTCTGTCCATGGGCTGCTGTGTGATCCATGCCCTGCCCCAGCAGGTGCCGAGGCCCCCCCGCGCCGCAGGGCTCTGTGAATGGGGACGCAGTAAATGTCTCCTGCTCCCAGATTTATTCCTTCATTAGGTATTTAAATCCATTCTGCTGAATAGGAGAGCCAGAGAATCGTTCTGTGAGGGAGGCTGCTGCCATTCCTCTCTGTGGAATAAACGTGGGGGCTGCCAAAGAGCTCTGCCCCTTCCCAACTCCCCCAGAGCCAGCGGGGCTTGGGCAGGGAGAGCAGGAACGGGGTGGGGAAGGGGCTGGGGGTGCTTTGTTCAGCCTCTGCAGAGATCCTGGGGGGTTTGGGGGGGGAATCCCAGCAGAGGGGTGAGCAGGAGGGGCTGGGAGGGCTGCAGGGGTGGGCACAGCCACATTGGGATGGGCACAGCCACATTGGGATGGCACATCCATATTAGGACGGGCACATCCACACTGAGATGGACATATCCACATTGGGATAGGCACATCCATTGTGGGATGGGCGCATCCACATTGAGATGGGCACATGAGCACTGTGATGGACACAGCCACACTGGGGTGGGCACAGCCACACGGCGATGGCCCCAAATCCCGGCAGTTTGGGGCGGTGCTGGGCTGGGCACACAATGGCATGGCCAGCAGCCAGCTCTTGGGCCACCCCACACAGCCCAGGGACCCACGGAGGGTCACAGCAGGGATGGGTGCCCCTGGCCCCTCCTCACCTCCCCCTTCCCACTTGCACCCAGGCTGGGCCATCCCAGTGTGGAACATTTTCGGGAGTTGTAGGAAATGCTCTAAAACTGTGCAGTCATCGAACCAGACGGCTCCGAGAAGAGCTGAGAAACTAAAATTAGCAGGAGTGCCCCAGGCAGAGGCCACCTGGGGCTTTGTTTCGTTTCGCTCTTAGCTTTCATCTCTTTTATTTATAATTTGTGGCTGATTGATTTTTATTTTTTCTATGCTTTTTTTTTTTCCCCTTCCCTCCTTTGAAAATGAGGAGCTTTGCTGGCTCATGGTGCATAATCCCTGCCTCTTCTGCCCCAGTTCTGCCTGGTTCCTCCCTCCGAGCAGCAGCAGGAGAAGTGGGGGAGCCCTGGGTCCATCCTAGCCCACATCTCCTTCTCTCCATCCTTCCTTGGCTGCTTTTTTAGTGCTCACTCCTGCTCCATCCCAACCTGTAACAGGTCCTTCCCTCAGGCCTTGGACTTCTGAGCACTGTTGGACACAAAGGTGGTGATTTCAGTGGTTTTGAGAAGCTGTGGCTGTCCCTGGAAGAGCCCAAGGCCAGGTTGGACAGGGCTTGGAGCAGCTTGGGACAGTGGGAGGTGCTGGGGTTGGAATGAGATGGGATTTAAGGTTCCTTCCAACCCAAACCGTTCTGGGATTCTGTGGTCTGCCCTTCCCTGTGCTTCCTGTGCCACCAGCGTGGCCTTTCTGGGCTGCCTCTGTGCTTGGCAGTTTGGGTTTTCTCCTCTTGTCCTGGGGAATGCTCTGTTTGAGGGCAGCAGCCAGGATTCCCTGGCTCCCTTTGTTCCCAGCTCTGCTCACACCCACATCTGTTCCAGCTCTGGTGGCAGCAATGTCCCCAAGGCTGTCTGCAAAATCACCAAAACCTCCCTGGGCTTGGTCAGCAAGGCGAGTTTGGGTGGGCTGCAGTGCCGGGGAGGATTTCTACCGATGGGAAAAGCTCCAACAGCCCCGAGCAAAGCACCTCCAACCCCTGCAGTGTGCAGTTTGTTCTTCTAATGAGGCTTCATTTCAGCAGCCTGACCCACCCTGGCTCTCTTTGGAGTGAGGCGACCTGACCCCTGTGTGCTGAATCCCCTGAATTCCTGCTGGGCTGCTTCCCTGAGCTTCCTCTGGCCCTGTTTTCAGTGCGAGGGTTGGGATAAACTCAGGAACATGTTTGGGGTGATGTTTGGAGGTTTGCTCTCCACCAAAGCATCCCGGAGTGTGCCTGGAAATTGGAAACCTGCTGGAGGGAGGAGCAGGGATGGTGTCAGTGTCAATCAGCCTCACCCACGGGCTCGGGGTAACACAGATTTCAGTGCTCAGCTTTGGCCAGTGTGCATCAGGATTTCCTTTTGCCCCTGGGAATGGCTCAGCAAACAAAATATTCATGTGAAACAAGGGCGTGTTTTCAAAGCGCAGAAAATCCAGTCCCTTCCCCCGAACCATTGTTCTTTCCTGCCGCGTCTCTGGCTAAATTAAGACTTTCTTAGAAATGCACAGGTTAAAAGTTTAAAAGCTTAAGGTTTCATTCATAATTCACATATCAATGAGGCTTTGATTCCTGGCGGGGAGCAGCCGCCGGTGTCTGCGGTGAATGCTGATGGGGAGCCCTGCACCTCTGCCTCCCTGCCGAGCTCCTTCTGCAGCGTGGGAGGCTCCCAGGGGCTGCAGGGGACAGCCAAATGTCCCCTTTGGGGTCACTGCTCCCAGCCTGACCCCGGCCAGCAGCTGCCACAAGCCATTACCATCTGATGGCCGCCCAGGGCCCTGTGGCCAGCGAGTGACTGCTCCTGGTGCCGCTCCCAGCGAGGGCAGGGGTCCATATCCCAAAATCTGTCACTGCTCTGCTGGCCTGGAGCGGGTGAGGGGAGCTCCGGCTGGGCCCTGGCACCAAACCTTGCCTGTTCTCTCTCCTGTCAGACCATCCCAAATTGTTCCTGAGGAGACAAAGCCTTGCCGTGGCCCTGCAGGGATGAGGAGGCTGGGGAGGTCGGGCTGGGGAGAATTCGGGGAGGTCACGCGGGGTAGAGCAGGAGGGATGCTCTGGGCTGGGCTGGTGCTTCCAGGAGAGGAGGGAATGGCTCCAGCCTGAAAGAGAGCAGCTTTGGATGGGACATTGGGAAAAATCCTTCCCTGGGAGGGTGGGGATGGCTGGGATGGAATTCCCAGGGAAGCTGTGGCTGTCCCTGGATGTGTCCGAGGCCAGGCTGGACAGGGCTTGGAGCAGCCTGGGACAGTGGGAGGTGTCCCTGCCCACAGAATGGGCTGAGATTTGAGGTCCTGTCCACCCCAGGTCATTCTGTGGCCGCAGGAACAAACCCTCTCCACAGACCTGAGGTGTGTGTGCCCCTCTGGAGCTCCACCCTGGTGTTCTCCCCGTCCCCAGGAGGAGGAGGAGGAGGCTGGGAGAGGCCCTGCCCTGCTCGCCATGGCTCTCCTGGCACGCTGCCCTCCCCCAGATGGTCTCTGCAGCTCCTTGTCAGGCACCCAGCCACATTCCCCCCGTGCTCTGCCCATCCTTTCCAGCAGCCTCCTGGCCTGGCTGGAGCCTTTCAGCCTTCATCTGCTCTTTGTGCCTCCGAGGCACCTCTGCAGCTCTTGGCTGCCACACGGAGCTCCAGCCACAGCGGCTCTGCTGCTTTTTGGGTGGGGATGTCCCCATCCTCCCCATCCTCCCCATCCTCCCCTTCCCCCCATGCTCCTCCTGGCTAATACTGACAGTTTTGAGAGGGATTAAAGAAAGGAGTGCAGTAGCCTGGCGATTTGGCTCGAAACTCGCCCCTTTGGAGAATCTTTTGCCTTTATTATCCAGCAGATAAATCTGCTTTCGGCTGCCTGTGTGTGCTGGGAATGGGAATGGGAACGGCAGGAGCAGCCCCTGAGCTGATCCCCTCCCCAGGTGTGGTGCCACTTCCATCCCCCCAGGACCACCAGGGCCGTGCTGGAGACGGGCTGGGGGCAGAGCTCTGTGCCTTTGGCTCCCTGGTTGTTATTCTTCAAAATCAGTTTCACTGGAGATATTCATCTCAAGAAGGAGAAGCTTTTTTTCCGTTATTTTCCATTGCTTCCCCCCCACCAAACTCCTCCAAAGGATCTGCTGGCAGCAGCTCTCGGTGGCAGCGGGGCCAGGAGGGCTCTTGGCAGCGGCTCAGCAGAGGGGATTGGATTGCAGGAACAGAAATCCCTCCACACTGGGAGCTGGTTTCACTCTGCCATGTGGCATCTGGCCCCGGAATGCTGTCCCTGCCCCGCTGCGGGTGACGCCGGTGGCACTGGTGGTGGCCCGGCTGCTCCTGGAGGAGATCACCAAGGATCCTGTGCATGGGCGCTGCCTTTGGGGTACATTTGGGGTGCATTTGGGGCATTGCTGCTTTTAGACTTCTTGAAATGTGCATTACAGATCTGCTGAAAGATGAGCTATGGCAGCTGCTCTCAGTTCTGGGCCATGTTCAGCTCGGAGCAGCAGTGGGGCAGGCAGGGCTGTGTCTCTGAAGGACTTGGCAGCTTTGGGGAGAAGGTTTGGGCAGGTTTGGAGCGTGGGCAGAGGCTGGATCTTCCCCTGGCCGTGGGACCCACACTGGGGGGGTTTGCTGAGCTCTCTCTGGGGGCTGGCTGTGAGTTTTGCACCAATTTTGGCTGTCAGACCCTGGGGAGGGTCTGGGCTTTCCCCTGGAGTTACACAGATGGCTGATCCTTCCTCCCTCAAATCCCCCAGGGGCTCATCCTCACCTCCTTTCCCCCTCCCTGCTTATCCAAAGCTCCCCTGGGGTTTAAATCTCTCCAAAGGCTCCAGAATTACCTCACTGAGCACAGAGCAATGGACACCGAGCCAGGCCTCTGCTGACAGCACAGGTGCCAGGGCAGGGAGGGAAAAACCACAGAACTCCTAAAAGAGCAAGAAAAAAACCTCCAGGAGCCAGGGAACTGCAGGGGCACTGAGCTGCTTTGTGATGGAAGACATTCCCAAAGTGCCCCTGTGCCAAAAGCTGTCCCAGGGCTGCGTGGCTTTGCCTTTCGCTGTCCTTTCCCCCTCCAGCCTGGTTCTGTGCCGTTCCCTGCCCCGGGGCACAGCCAGGCCCTGGTGGCACTGCCAGGGTGGCACAGCCAGGCCCTGGTGGCACTGCCAGGGTGGCACAGCCAGGGTGGCACAGCCGGGCTCTGGTGGCACTGCCAGGGTGGCACAGCCAGGCCCTGGTGGCACTGCCAGGCTCTGGTGGCACAGCCAGGGTGGCACTGCCAGGGTGGCACAGCCGGGCTCTGGTGGCACTGCCAGGGTGGCACTGCCAGGGTGGCACAGCCAGGCCCTGGTGGCACTGCCAGGCTCTGGTGGCACAGCCAGGGTGGCACTGCCTGGCCCTGGTGGCACAGCTCTGGTGGCACTGCCTGGCCCTGGCAGCCCCAGCGCAGCTGCAGCAGGGATTAAGCCCAGCCCGGCTGCGCTGGCAGATGCTGTGTTAGCTGATCTGTGGCTTTAGTGCTCTGCTGTGAACCTTCACAGCCATTCCTGCAGATTTTTCCAGGGGTCAGGTTGATAATGAAGGGATTAATTTAATTCCCCCCGCCCTCGTGTGTGCCTGCTCATCTGGCGGTGTTTTTATTGGCGTCATTGGGGCACTGCAGGGCTGGAGCTCGGGAAATCCTCGGGGTGGGCTTGTCCCCGTGGGCTGCGAGCTGTGGGGTGCAGTTCTGGCAATTCCCACTGCCCCCGGGCTGGGCAGGAATAAATGCCCAAAAAATGCTGAAATCCCCAATAGGAACTGAAAATGTTCTGACTTCCATGGAGCGGCCCAGTGCAAAAATCACCTCCCAGCAGGTCCCACTGCAGGGCTCGAGCCCAGCCCTGCAACCTGGGGGCTTTGGGGACCCTCGGGGGATGCCCCAGGAGTGGCACAGCTTCTCCCGTGGGTCCGTGGGTCTGTCCCTGCCCCAGGGCGGAGGGAGGGCACATCCCAGGGATGGGGCTGGGGGCTGGGGACTGAAGCACATGAGCATTGCTGCTGCAGCTCCCCTGCCTGCCAGCAGCTCGTGGCGGTGGGTGGCTGCAGGTTTTTCTCCTCAATTCTCTCCCAAACCTGTTTCAGATTAAAACCAAACGCTCTTGCATATCAGTTTGTCAGTCACTCCAGACCTAATCTCCCAAAATAATCCTTTGCCAGCCCTCCTCCTCCCCCAAGATGGGCAATAATTGTTTCAAGACATGTCAGCCTTTGTTGAAAGTGAGGTTTGTGTTTTCCTGAGGCTCATGTTCCTCGAAGAGAAAGAAAAGAGGTGTTGAGCAAGGATTGACTGCCGGAGCTGTGCCGGGGAGGGATGAAGAGGTGATTTGGCAGGCCTGGGGACAATTTTCTCGTTGATGTGGGACAGCAGGGACGGTCACTTGTGTCCCACCAGGCTCAGGTGAGAGCAAACCTCTGCTGCCTCCTGCTCCAGCCTGAACAAGGTCCATTTCCCATCTGTGCTGGAAAATAATCCCTTCTACTGTTTTGGACATATTTTGGCTCAATCTTAGTCCAGCTCAGTTCTCTGCAGGTGGATCTGAACCTCAGTGCCCAGGAGGCTCCTCCTGTGCCATCAAGGGTCAAGGCTGAGGCTCTGTGCTCACAGGGACTGCCCCACACTGCTCTCCTGAGCAGCTGGAAATGCCTCTTGGCAACGAGTTTTCAAAAAAAAAAGTGTCTTTTTATGTGAGTGCTGCTCTGGTGAAGGAGGTTTTTAAAAGGGATTGGATGCCAAAACTTTGAAGGAGTTTTTCTCCAGCTAGAAGAAGTAATTTTTAGAAAAGCAGAGCTTTTTGGTTGAATTGGAAGTAGCTCAGATTTGCAGCCCCTGTGATTTTTTGAGGATTGCTCTCCCAAATCAGTGAGTGTTCCTGTGCGTCCCTGGCAGTGAGGCACACGTGGGCCCCATGTGCCAGGCAGATAAATATTGCAGAAGTGCCCTGGGATGTGACAGACACCCCAGGGCTGTCGTGTTCTTACCTGGCTCTGCACTCCTGCTGCCTCTGCCATGAAAGGGAGATTGGCAGCTCTGGGAACTGGCCACTGTTCCCAGGAGGAGTTGGGTTGCGGGCTCTCCTGGCAGCCCGAGCATCTGGGACACGTCAGTTCGCAAATGGGGTAACAGCTTATCAGGGAATTGTGGTTTGGATTACAGCAGAATCCCGGAATGAGCAAATCCCTGTTCAATCGGGAGGGCTCTGCCAGCCTGAGTGAGGTTTCTGGAAGGAAAATGGAGCTGGCACAAGTTTTTTGTGCCCTCTGGGAACTTTATCCCAATTCACATCCCGTTAGGATAACAAAGTACAAATATTTCTTCGGTCTCTCCCTCCTTATTCCTGGGCCTTCCTGCATTTGGATTTCCTGTTTCTTGCTTTTTCTGGTGGTGCTGCTCAGCGCTGGAGACTTTGTGCTACTGGGCAGAGATGAGGTGTGAAACACTGAACTCAGGGCTTGGTTCATCTCCACATCCCACCAGCAGGTCCAAGGGCTTGGGGTGGGACTGGAGCACCCATGGGCATCTGCCAGAGCCAGGAATTCCAGCTCCGCCTGCAATGGAGGGCCTGGGAGCGTGGGAGCTATGATGCTCTGCTGGAATTGCCAACTGGACTGTTAAATAGCTGCGCTTTGGGCTGCGAGGCGCAGGTATTATTTAAATTTTTAATTTAATTCGGCAGCAGCGCCGGCAGGGAAGCAGAACATGTTTTACCTCTGCACCTCCACCCCCACGAGAAGTCCTTAAGCTCTGCCTGCTCCAGGTGGAGCAGTAAATGCGGTGGGGAAGAGGGGAGGGGATGGTGCTGATGGTGGTGGTGGGAGCAGGGAGGCATCGCCAGGTGAGATGTGGAGACTTTTCCTCTGCATTTCCATCCTTCGGGTGTTCCCTCTGAGCCTCAGTGGAGCAAACCCCAGCCCTGGGGGCTGTGTGAGCACACAGAGTCATCACCCGGCCATGCTGACAGTGTTGGAGCACAAAACCCCACAGGGCCCCTTCGGACAGCAGCGTTCACCACGGGAGCTGCAGGACTCTGCCCACTGGAATGGTCCCAACAAATGATTTCCCTTGCCCAGCCCCTGCTGAGGCTCCGTGTGTGTCTGAGCTGGCGCAGAGCATCCCCAAGAGGAGCAGACACAACCCACCCTCTCCTCTGCATTATTCAGAACCACGGGGGGATGCGATTTGCATTCTTCGAGGCACTGTGGGGTCTCTGCTCCCCTTTGGGGGGAGATTACATGAGATTGCAGCGAGACTGGCAGGGAAATTGCTCCAAATTGCACCAATCATGGCAGGGACGCGCGGCTGTGCACGCACGGAGCTGTGCCTGCTTCCCAAGCAGGAGAGGAGGCTGGGCAGGGTGGGACAGGGGCTGTGTGACCCAGGGACACTCGAGGGGACGGAGAGGAGCTGATGTGAGCGGCAGCTGTGGAATGGAGGCCAGGGAGCACCTTGTGCTGGGAGAAGGAATGGAGAGGAAGGCGGAGCGGGGACAGATGGGTTTGGCTGTCGGAATCTCGAGGGGGAATTGGTGTGGAAGCACGCAGGGTTGTAGGATCGTGCTGGGAGACGCTCCCCTCACATCCCAATTAACACCACAGTCCAGGCGCCGCACGGAGCGCGGGATACACGTGTTGGTGTTTAATTATGTCCCCACAGCCAGGCCTGCTCCGGCCACTCCCAGGGTGGCACGGGGGTGATGCCAAAGGCGATGGAGCTAATTCAAAAACACTTTGATGAATTTATTCAAGAGGGGCTGGGCCCTCTCCGTGCCAGCAGAGCGGGAGGGCAGGTGGGTCCCAATCCCTGCATCCATAGGGACCCCTGTGCCACCAACATGTCCCTGTGGTGTCCCCATGCCCAGCTCTCTGCCGGGGCTGTCCCTGGACCCCACCTTGGCTGCCCCTGCACCCCCAGCTCTCTGCTGGGGCACTGCTGTGGGTGCTGATGCCAGAGCTGCCCTGCTGGACACTTGTCCCCATTGTCCTTCAGCTCCGGCAGGGCTGGCGGGCGAGGCGAGTGCCAGGTTGTGGCTCAGCAGTGCTGGGAATGGGCTGGGGACAATCCTGGGGCTGAGCCCTGAGGAGCTGTCCTGCAGGGGGTGGCACTGAAAGGGGACAGCTTTTGGCCATGTCCACCTTGGCCCCGAGTGTCGCATGGCTCTGCTCCCAGCCTGGCGCAGCCTGAGCCCCAGAATGGTTCCCAGCAGCAGCCAGAACAGGATGGAGGGATGAGAGCACTCTCCAGGCTGGCAAAAGCCAGCAGGGCTGAGTTGTGCTGCTGGAACAGCACCTGGAGCATCATCGGGAGCTGCTCTGCAGCCCTGCCGTGTTCCCTGCTCAGTTGGCTTTTATTGGATTGCCCTCCACGGCTTTAAAGCTGCAGGTTTCTTCTCCCTGCAGCTCCCAACTGCTCTACAACGTCTCGGCAGAGACATCAGGGCCCGAGCAGTTCCACTTTGCTTTTAAAATGCGTTCAGTACAAGGAGCTGCAGTTTTACTGGAGCAGAAAGAGCACCTGTGTGAGCTTCTTTCTCGCCTCCTTTTGCCTCTTTCCACTCCAGCTTTTCCTGGGATATCAGCAGGGACCTGGGCATTATTTATTGATTGTGCAATAATTCAGAGCAAATCCTGCCGCGCCGTGCCCTGCCCACAGCCCTGGGGAGCAGGTAGGGATGGAAAGGAGGGTAAATTTGTGTCCATTCCGCAGCCAGGCAGGAGCACACAGGGACCTGCCTGAGGCTCTACAGAGGTTCCTGGAGCTGGGTTAGGAGGTCACAGCCCTGAACTTCTCTCCTGTTTCAGGGGAAGGCTCTCGTGGTCCCCTCCCCACCCCTCAGGAGCCCTGCGTCCTTGACTCATGGCCAAAGGTCTTTAACATGAGCCCACCCCAAACCCACCCCAAACCCACCCCGACTGCCAAACCTCTGCCAGAGCAGCAGCATCTCCCAGTCTGGACTGGCCTGGAGCCAGTGGCTCCTGGGCAAAGGCTTTGTATCCCAGTCCAGGGATGGTGCACCCCCCGTGCCCCTCTGGCACCGCAGCTGCTGCTGCAGGGACAGCTCTGCCGATCCCCACAGAGCCCTGCCTTCTCCAGAAACTTTCCTGGCTGCCTCCACCGCAGGAATCCAGATGGCTACTTTTCATTTCTCACACAATCTGCTCACGCCAGGCTCAGCTGGAGCTGAGCACAGCTCGGTGTGGAAGGGCTGGAAAACCTCTGCTTGTATCAGGCAGGGCTGAGAAACTTTGGGGATTTGGCTGCTGCTGGATGTTGCAGAGAGCTTTCCTCTGGAGCTGCAGGCCAAGCTGTGAGCCAGGGCTGGTGTCCCAGAGAGGGTTCCAGGCTGGATTTCGGTGTTCAGGTGACACAAACCTAGTGCAGTTGTTTTAATCCTGGGGCAGTGTCACCATGTGGGCTCCCCATCCCTGCCAGTGTCCAAGGCCAGGCTGGGTGGGGCTCTGGGTGACCGGGGGCAGTGGAACAGTCCCCCAGCATGGCAGGGGGGTTGCAATGAGATGAGCTTTAGGGTCCCTTCCAACCCAAACCATTCTGGGGTTCTGCGGTGTGTGGCAAAGACAAATTTGGTGCAAATGGAGGCTGCACTATTTGGCTTTAGGAGACCCTGCACACGGAGAAGCTTTTGTGTGATGAGAACTGCCCAGCCTGTGCCGGAGGGCCTGACCCCAGCAGTGCCCCCACATCTCTGCTCTGAGGTGCACAGGCACATCGAGAGCCCCCGAGCAAGAGACGGAGCCGAAATGACGTGCTGAGCTCGGAGCCTTTGGAGGCAGCCTGGATCAATCGTGAAGGCTTTGCCCCCTCGCTGTGTAAAACATCCAGAGCAAATGGAGAGTGACAGCAAAGGGGTCAGTGGTCTGGGTCACCACTGAGGTGCTGGAGGAGATAATCAGACCCTTTTCCTTCCAGTTCAGTGGCTGCCAAAAACACCGGAGCGCCTCACAAAAGTGCGGGGCGCAGCCAAGCGTGAGCACTCAGAGAGGCCAGCGCTGGTGTCCCCACCCCGAGTGCCACCACCAGCTCAGCCCTCGCTCCCTTTGCTCTGCTCCGCAGGGCGATGACGGTTTGCGGGCTGTGAGTCGGGGCGTGAAATGTTCGCATTGCCCTGCCTCACCTGGGAGGTGCCACTTCTCGAGGGATGCTTTTGGGAAGTGTTTTGTGCTCCCCGGGGCAGGCGGGAGCAGCCAGCCTGGATTAGCACTGCTGTTAATAGAACCTGAGAGCATCTCTGCTCCAGATGGGGCTGGGCAAAGCCATGAAAGGAGGTGATTTAGGAAAGAAGGACCCCACTAACCTCGCTCTGAGGGGCTTCTCTCCAAAGCTCTCCCATGGAACATATTGGAGTTTGCTGCTGTTTAGCTCAGATCTTCCTCCCCAAACAAGGCTTTGGTGCTGATTGCATCTCCAAAAAGGCTCCCTGCCAGAGATATTTTGACAGGAATTGTGATAAAATATAACACGGCAGATACCGTCCCCCTTGCAATTTATGAGGAATTTTGTCACCTGAGGGGATTAATTCTATATCATGTTACGGCACATACTACAGCTCCTGTCCTCCTGCTTGCTGTTTCTTTGCATGCATAATGAGCAAACCTGGGTACAAATTCGCTGGTATCTGAAAAATTCTGGTGGTTGGCTTTGAGATAATCAAGTTCCCGTCTCCAGCGTCTTCCTCTCACTTTGTCCCCAGATGATCTCACAGTTATCCCGACTTTCTCAAAAGCACAAAATAAAACACTTTCTGTGAGAGCTGCAATTGCTTTTGACAACTCAATGGCTCTTTGGAATTTGGGAAACCACAAAAAAATCCTCCCAGGCTCCCCAGTTCTGCTCCAGATCCCTTCTTCATCTCTTCCCTGTCATTTACGCCCCATGGAGTGGGTGGGAATGGTGGGAGTGAAATGCTGATTTAGGAGCTTGGAGATAGGTGGGGTTTGGAGGCACGCAGACAATTTAGCAGCAATCATCAATGGGATTTGGGCATTTTTGGGAATCTGTCTTTGCTGCTCGTGCAAATGATCATCAACTTGAGACGGGAGATTTGTCCCCCACTCCTTCTTCCTGTCAGCTTTTATTTGCCTTCTGTTGCCCTCCCGCACAATCCATAAGCCCTCCTCTTTTGCATGATTGTCTCAATTTGCATTTGCAGCAGATCCACTGACATTTGGCTGGACTCTGGGTGAAACACTCCTTGAAATTAGCCTGCGCGTAGAGTTTGTTCTGGGAAGATAAGAAGGGAAGTGGCAGGGGGGCCTGGGGGGAATTACGCACGTGAAACTGCGCTGGGAAAGGAACACCAGCAGCCAGACTCCAGGCCAGCAATATTTCTCTGGGATTTGTTTTGGAAGCAGAATTTGTCACCGTGGGCAATAGACTCGTCTCCCTCACCCCACTGGCTTCCAATCCCAGCACAAGCTCGTCTGAGGAAGCCAAAGGATAAATTGTCTGCTCGCCTGCTCTGGAGCTGCTCTGTGGTGCTGGCAATGTGAGACTGAGGAGGAATTTTAATTTCATGCTGTGTAAGAAGGGTGCATGCAACAGTAGCAGCCGTATGGATTTTCATATGAATAGAGTACAGTATTCATAACAGGGCAGCAGTGTTGTCCCGCAGGTTTGCATTCTTCTCCTTTCTTTGCTGTTTTCACATTTCCCTCGCTGTCCACCCATTCCCGCACTTGCTGAAACGGAAAGTATGTCCTTGCCAGATGGGTGTACAAAGTGATGGGCCTGTTTCTCAGTTAGATGGCAATCGGCTTCAGAGACCTTTTGTTGCTTTAATTTCTGTGCAATGCAAGCGCGGGTCTGTTTTGCTCGAGAGGGAACATTTTTTAGCCTGGTGCCTCTCTTGCTCGGCTTTGCGGGTGTCTGAGCACGAGCACTTCGCAGACACTGGAGCCCATTAATGCTGCTCTGTCTCAAGAACTCTCCAGAATAATGCAACTCCAATGGTTTGCTCGGAGGGGGAAGGCAGGTCCTGGGAATGATTGATCCACAGGGATGGGTTGTATGGGGCTGGGTTGGGGGATTTTCACCCCTTTCTCCTTCCTGGTGATCTCTTTAGTCCTCACCCAAGAGCTGAAGTCACCTCAGCAGCAAAGAATTCGGTTTGTAAAATGCGTCACGCTTTGTTCGGGGCGGGTTTTGTTTTATTTGATTTTACGAATTTTTGTGTATTTGTTAGGGAAGGAGACTGTCGTGATTTTTCTTGAGGCTGCTGATCTAACACGTTCTGCACAGCCATAAAATATGCTTTCGATAAACTTCTCCTCCTAACATCTGCGAGGAGCACTGCTCTGCTCGTTTCCATGCTAAACTGGTCGTTAATGCGCCGGCACGTCTGTCAAACCCAATCAGTTTTGCCAGGTAGGGCAGGTGGATAAATCTGTCTGCCTGCAGACACCGCTCTTGCTGATATCCCTGCGTGGTCGGGAAAGGCATGAATGGGGGAAATCCTTCTCCTGGCTGCTGGGGAGGGATGGGCAATGGGAGATGAGAGGAGAAATCCCAGAATTGTCAGAGCAGAGCGAGCATGGACACTGGGGTGGGGAAATGTGGCTGGAGAAGGGCTTGCAGCAGTGCAGGGATTGTCCCTCCCATCCTCATCTGTCCCTCCGACAGCTGCTGGCAGCACGGTGAGCTGGAGCCCAGCAGGGCCGGGTCTGGCTCCATGCATTCGGAGAAAGCCGGCGGCGGCTCCAGATGGACTTTGCTTGTCCATCCTTTGCAGCCCCGGCGCTGTCAGGGCACACCCAGGGGGCCCTTGCCAGGAGACAGTGCATAGGTTGGATATTAGGAAAAGTTTCTTCACTGGAAGAGTGGTGAGGCATTGGAACAGCTCCCCAGGGGAGCCGTGGAGTCACCATCCCTGGAAGTGTTCACCAAATGAGAGGAGGCGGCACTGGGATTTGGTTTGGTGGTGAGAGATGCTGTCATGGATCGAGAAGTTAGAGCCTTCTCCAGGGATCTCTGAGAGATCCCCGTGTGGATCGAGGAGGGGAGAGGTTTCTCTGAGGGTCCTCTGAGAAGGGAAATTTCCCTCCCATGGCCTGAGAAGGGAAATGGTTGTGCCAGGCGGGTAGAGAGGCTGCCGAGAAGCTGTTTCAAGTGCAGGCTGAGAGGGAAGCCAAAGTGACCCACAAAGTACCTCTTTAGCACTTGCAGAAGCTTTGGGATCCTCTCATAAATCAAAGCCCGCAGGTAGACTGAGGTGTGGGAGCACAGAAGCACAAAGTGCATTAATGAGGCGGCGGAACATCTTCCCCGCCGTGGCAAAAGCAAAGGGGAGGTGTTTTATCTTGCGGAGCCTGTGGCTCTAATGATGGTGCGAGTCCTTCAGAAGGAAAAAAGGGACAGTCTGGGGAAAAGGACCTTCTGGGCTGGCTCGTTCCCAAAGATCCAGGAGCTGCTCATGTTGCCTGCCTGCTAATTGGAGTTGGCTGTAACTGATTTAGAAAGCGATGGCCTTAGGGAGCTCAGATTTTTGTTTGTGTTTGTCTGGGATTAAATACAGATGGAATTAAAACGGAGGGGGAAAAAACCCCACAACAAACCCTTGATTGGAGCAGGAAGCTTTGATGGGATAAATTCCTGCTGCTGGAAGGGAGCGGGCGCTGCCGGGTCGGGGTTTCAGTGCCATTCCCGTGGAAGCGCTGGGGAAACAATGAAAGGGTAGAGACAGAAATAGAAAGCAAAAAGATGAGTGGACTCTGATGAAAGGAGTACTATTAATAATGAAAACTGGAGGGTTTGAAGCTGCTTTGGAACAGATTTGCAAGGCACGGAGCCTCTCGGGAGCTTTGGCGGCTGCCTCAGCCCTTTGGTGAAGGGACAAACCGCAGCGCTCCAGATGCTTGGAGCAGGACCCGGCTCCCAGCCAGGCTCTGGAAGCACAAACCGCAGGAAGAGACAGGGAACTACCTGGAATGGCTGGGCCAGAGGCCTCCAGCACCAGGAAAATTGGAGTCTCGTGGTTTTAGGTCACTGCAAGATCCCTTCACAGCTGAGTGCAAACCATGACACATCCAATAAATCATGACGGTGACAAAACACGAGCCTAGAATCATTAGCAGATTACACTGCAGATGTGTGCCTGTGGAGCGGGGGCTGTGTTGGTGCTGGAGCGGTGGGAGGGAAAGGCAAACAGGAGCTCAGCCCCTCTGACAGTGAGCAGAGAGGCTGCTGTGGCTGCCAGCGCTGCTCACTGCGAAAATCTGTCCTGGAAGGGAACTTTCCCTATCAGTTCCGAGCCTTGGCTCCGTTTAGAGCTCTTACTCTAAAAGCTTTAGGAACATTTGATACCTGGGCTCTTTTTAGTGCGAGCGATTCAAACAGCTCCCCTTGGTACAGTTCCAGCTCCAGGGGCAGCGGGTGGAGAGCAGGAGCCGCAGGTCCCAGTGGTGTCCCTCAGGTCCCAGTGATGTCTCTCAGGTCACCCAGAGCTGTCCCTCAGGTCCCACTGGTGTCCCTCAGACCCCAGTTGTGTCCCTCAGGTCACTCAGAGCTGTCCCTCGGGTCCCACTCGAGTCCCTCAGGTCCCACTGGTGTCCCTCAGGCCCCAGTGGTGTCCCTCAGGTCACCCAGAGCTGTCTGGAGGTGAATGTGAGCAGCTCCCTTTCCTTCCCACACCTCCCTCTGCCCTTCCAGCAGCCCTGACACCTCTCCCTGGCTGGCTGCAAATCTGCTGCCAGGGCTCGTTAACGTGAGCGCCGAGCCTCCCGAGATCGCTGCCGCTGGCTGGAGACACTTCCAGCGTCCTGTGGCAGAGAGCACACCCAGCTCGCTGGGACGTGGCTGTGCTGTGCCTTTGTCACCCCAGAGCCAGCAGGGAACATCCCTTGGATGCTGCTGCACGTCCCCAGGCGGTGCCTCAGCCCCTGCTCCCAGTCTGACCAGTCCGGGGCTGCTCTCCCAGTTGTGCATGGATGGGTGTGAAATGGAGAAAAGGGAAAAAAAAGCATCCAGCCCCTGCTGAGCTGCCTGCAGGTCCTTCCATCACCTCACAGCTCCGATGTTTGGCTTTGGGGAGGCGTGGGAGATGGAGGGAGGAATTCGTGCTGGATTTAGGGCAGAGAGACCACGGAGCAGCCGGCACGGACTCGTGTGCCAGTGACATTGGATACCGCGGGTGTGGGCAGGGAGAATGTCCCCAAAGCTGCCTGAGAGCTGCAATAATTCCTAGGGGACAGAAAAATCCCCCGCACTGCCAGCCCCGGGTGCCAACGGGATCTCCTGTGGGGAATGGCACAGCCAGAGTGTCCCTGTGCCAGGGTTTGGGTGGTCAGACAGGGCAGGGGTGGGCACAGCACCCACCTGGGGGGCCATGAATGCAATTTGGGGTGTGCCCGCAGCTCCTGAGCCCCAGCGAGGAGGAGGCACACGTGGAATTCCAGCTGTGCCTTTGGGAACGCGGTCCCCAGGAGCCGTGGGATGGCTCTGTGCGGTTCCCTGCGAGGCACGGAGGGAGAGGGATGGATTTTTGGCTGGAAGCGCTGTTTCCATGCCCAGGGAACGATGGCAGAGCCCCAAACGGTGCCAGATCCCTGCTGCTGCTGCGCTGCAGTCCATCCTGACGCGCTGCTGTGTGGGCAGGAGGCTCTGCCCATCCCAGGGCACACCGCCCGCTCCAAAGGGACACACGCATCGGCTCAGCGAGGCAGGCAAGCATCTGGGCTCGCCCTCCTCAGGGGCTCCTCTTTAAAAAGAGCTTTGAATTGATAAATTTTCACTCGTTTTTGTATAAAGAAATCTGCCTGGCTCGGCTACAAAGGGTTCGCTCCTGGAGCAGGGGGTGAGGAGGGACGGAGCCCAAAGCAGAGCCAGGCACAGCCTGGGGACTCTCAGAACGGAGAGTTTGAGCTGCACAAACACCCAGGGCTGGCTCTGGGCTGCCCCAGCCTGGGACCAAGGGCTCTGTGGGATCCGGGCTGTGAGGCTGGGGCTGTGCGATGGTTCCCCCTTGCTCCTCTCACATGGGGGGCTGGCTCTGGCTGCTCTGCAGCCTCCCAGGCACAGAAATTTGGCCTCCACAGCAGCAGCAGCAACCAAAACTGGCAAAGCGGAGATAAAAACCTCTTTCCAGACACAGCCAACCCCTTTGTGACACTGCCTGGGACGAGGAGTAAAATCCTCCTGAGAGACACTCCAACAAATACTCCTACAATAATATTGGTTTCAAACCTGTGTTACGGGAGACTGATATTTATATTTAGATGAAGGTGTGATTAGTTGAGAGCTGGAGGTGTCTGTATTTTCTATCACAGGTGGATTTTAGAGAGAAAACGGGAATATTTGACAGTGGCTTCAGCACCTCAGCTCCTTGTTGCTGGGGATGGATGAAAGGGTTAAGTGAAGGTATCTTCTCTCTGTGCTTTCTTGGTTTCTCTGCCTCCCCGTTGGCACATACATCCACATTCTCTGTTCCTCTCCCATCTGCTCCCACTTCCCAAAATTTGAACATTTCACTCTTAAAACTTTGCCTTCATGTATATGAATGAAAAAGAAAAATATCACTGCAAACCATAAGGGCTCGGGAGCTGGGATAAATTTTGATCTGCACCACAAAACCCCTCGTAGGTGTGGTTGCCTCCAGCTCTGCGGGGTTGTGCTGTTGGTGCTGAGCATCCCTCACGGGGAGACTGTTTCTCCATCAGGGTCTCAGTTGTGACTCTCAGATGCTGAATTTAGGCAGGCAGGGGTGGTGCTGTCCTAAAATCTCGGTGTGATGGCTGCAGGACGCAGATGGGGTGGGGTACCACTGCAGCAGCAGCAGAGCACGGGCTCTCTGAGCTGCCTGCCTTGCTCCAGCCCCTCAGGGGTGTCACTGGAGATGGTGGAACAGCAGTTTCGGGGGGATGAGGCCTCTGGCAGTAACGAAAGCACTCCGCGGTGTTTGGGGAAGCAGCCTGTGAGGACAGCACAGGGGGAGTTGTTCGGTGTTGAATTACCGAGCCACACACACAGTGTTTGCCTAACCAGCTAGACCTGAATTGCTGTTCAAACACTGCCTTGCTGCCTGACGTTGGCAATCAGGGAGCTAATTACACTGGATTAGGGTTTTTCTCTTAATTACATGAAAAATTTAGCGCGGCTGATGTTCATGAGGCTGCAGGGGATTAAGGCGGAAGCCATGTGTTTATCTACAGGTCAATTATGGGAGCGGGAGCAGGAATGTGCCGGAGCTTTGTCTCTGCACCCCAGCCCGAGCCCCTCTCAGCCGCTGATTCTGGGCCGTGGGCAGGGAGGGATGAGCTGTGCCGGCGGCGCTGGGGAAGAGCTGATCTGTCCTTCCCGAGTGGGGTTTGACAGCTCTAGGGCAGTTCTGTTCCTCCTCCTCCTCCTCGTGCTTGGGAGCTACAAGCAAAACCTTTCAGCAGAAGCCAGGCTGGGGCTGCCGTGGCCCGCTGGACCAGGGCGTTCAGGCTCTCGGATGTGCTGCTCGTGTGCTCCAAACCCATTTTCAGCTCCAGTCCTGTGCCACAGCCCCTCTTCCCTCCCTCCTCCCAGGCTGGGGGGGTCTGACACCACTGGTGTGCTCTGCCTGGGTCACCCCTGTTGGTGCTGCCCTGGTGTCCATGTCCCAGTGCCACCCGTGGCCACCATGGAAGGGCTGTGGCCTCAGCTGAGTGACCCTGGGATTGCCACCAAGGCCAGCAAGGCCTCGAGCACGTCCTCTCCCCTCTTTGGGATGTGCTTTCTCTGTGAATGGGGTGAGGAGGGAAGCTCTGTGTCCGCTGGTGGTTCTGCAGGACAGGTTCTGCAGGGAATTCTCAGTGTTACACCAGGGCCTGAGTCCTGGCTGGGTCAGAGCCACAGAGCACCAGAATTCCTCTCCTTCCCTGGGTAAACTTGAAATTAAACGCTGGATTTGGGTATTTGAGGGCCAGATGGCTGATCCAACCATCCATCCATCCATCCATCCATCCATCCATCTATCCATCCATCCCTCCATGCATCCATCCATCCATCCATCCATCCATCCATCCATCCATCCATCCATCCATCCATCCCTCTATCCATCATCCATCCCTCCCTCCATCCATACATCATCCCTCCATCCACCCATCCATCCATCCATCCCTCTCTCTATTCATCCATCCGTCCCTGTCCATCCATCCATTCCTATCCATCCATCCATCCATCCATCATCCATCCATCCCTCCATCCCTCCCTATCCATCCATCTTTTCCCCCAGCCTGATGCAGAGCTCTGTGGAGCTGCAGCTCCAACACTGCCAGGACAGGTACAGGGACAGGGACAGGGACAGGGACAGGGACAGGGACAGGGACAGGGACAGGGACAGGGACAGGGACAGGGACAGACATGTGCTCTGAGCCCAGCCCAGCAAATCCTGCTGCGTTCAAGGCCGTGCTGAGCAGTGTTCCATGTGTTGCATACACAGATTATTCAGAGCCAGTTCATCTGCTTATCTGCTGATTAATTCTGAGATGCTGGAAAGGGCATGTGCTGAAGGCTTAGGGAGTTACAGCGCGGAGATGGGAGAGATTTTGCTTTTTATTTTTATTTTTATCCTTGATCTGCCCCAGAATAGCAGCTCAGAGGGGCAGGAGGAGCCTTCCTCACACACCCAGAGCCTGAGCTATCTCAGACCTCTGTCTGATGGAGATTGAGGCACGAGGGAGCAGATTCGGAGGTGGAAGGAGAGATTCGGCCCCGTGGATTTATGCTTGCAGGGCTTCCCATCAGGAGGCTTTGGTGCTTCCAGGACAGCAGGGACTGTACCAGCGAATGTCCCCAGGCCCCAGCCAGCCCTGCTGTCCTGCGTGGTGCCCTGCTGCAGGACATGTTTGCTGCAGCTCCTGTGTGCCCTGAGAGGAGGAAAAAGCCCAAACACAGAGCCTGTCCCTGCTCTCTGTGTGTCCAGAGCCCAGGCAGGGCTGCAGGGCCGGGGAGAGCCGGGAGTGTTCCCTCCAGGAGCTTGGCTGGGGCTCCGTGTCCTCACACGACCTCTGGTCCTGCAGCCAGAGCCAGCCCTGGCCGGGCAGCATGGCCAGGACGGGCTGGGGACACAGAGAGAGTCCTGTGTGCCATTCCTGCCGCGGGAAATGGCCATTGCCCACCTGCAGCTCTGGTCCTGCGCCGCTGGGGTGACCTGGGGCAGCAGCAGCGCGGTGGGAGAGCCTCATTTCCTGGGATTTGAGCTAAGCTGAGCGCTCGGTAATTTTCTCACATCCTCTGCCCGAGCAAGGTTAGATCTGATCAGTAACACATGACTGGCTCTGCGTGCACGAGTGAGACCAAAAATATGCACGGCCTCCTTGTTCACCTGATCGCTCCTGCCCGGCCTAAAGCGCCGCAGAACCACGAGGCAGGATTTATCCACAGCTTTACGAACCCCAAAGACAATAAAATTTAGATTCTCTTATTTCCTTCTGGGTTTTGGCCTTCGGCGGCTCTGAGTTTGGCTCGTGTTCCAGCATTCCCGGGAGGTGCCGGGCAGGAAATCGAAGCCATTTGAAACATATTACTTACATGATGTTTTTGAAAAGGAAAGAGAATAATATTTCCTGAGGAACTCTGTGGCTCCCACCTGATCAGCTGGAAGCCGTGGCTTCGGTGAAACAGCGTTTTTGTGTGGCAATTTTTGACAGTCATTTAGTTTTTCCCTCCTTGGGGAGAGCCACGACTCACTGAAGCTCGTTTAGAGCAAACTTCGCATTAGACAGTCTTGTCTAAGTGGCTTTTGATGCCATTTTACATGGCCACTCAAGGTCAACAGAGCAAACTAAGCAAGACCAATCCCTTCAGCTGTGAAATGCAGCGCTGGAGGAGGATGTTGGTGGGGAGGGAGAGGCTGACACGGAGCTGTGCAGGATTATTCAGCTGGAAGGGCACAGGTGAGGTGTGGACAGATAACACAGATGCAGGGCTATTTTGGGGGCTTTGGGCAAGAGCTGCAAATGGGTTGTGACAAGCAGATACCTGGCAGCTCCCTCGCCCTAAATAACGCCAGAAAAACACCAGCTCTGCGCTTCCTCCCATTTTCCTGTCCACCGCAGAGGCTGAGGCTCAGCACTCAGTCTGTTTGCCTTCACTGGGGCTGCTCCTCACTCCCCAAAATGCTACTCCAGCTCCCTCCATCCCCGGATGTGTCCTGCAGGCAGGACAGGGAGCTGTGGATTTCTGTCCTGCAGGCAGGGACAGGGAGCTCTGGATTTCTGTCCTGCAGGCAGGGACAGGGAGCTCTGGATTTCTGTCCTGGCTCTTGGGTGCCTTTGGGTGCCTGCCCAGCTGTGCCCCAGGGCAGAGAGTGGCAAAAGGCAGGGAATGACCCAGGATTCGTGGCACCCGCAGGGCTCAAGGGCAGCGTGGCTGTGCTCTCTGCACACCCAGGGCCCCCAGCTCACCCAAAGGCCGCCAGGGCCATGGAGAACAGGATGCTTTAGGAATAAAAACCCTCTCTGCCTGTTCAAGTGTTGTCCCACTCTTTCCTCACCTATGCTTTCATTTTTTCCCGGCTGGAGGGAAGGAGGAGGATGGAAGCTGCCGGAGCAGGAGCAGGGCTGAGGCAGGGCAGGGTGGCAGAGGTCACCGTGCAGAGCCCGTGGGGACACAGCACTCCCACCTTGCCCCTGCTCCGAGCCCAGCGCTCCCTGCTTTGATGGTTCCCTTGCTCAGTGCCAAAATGCAGCAGAGCAGTGCTGTTCACAGCAATTCCCAGCTCCCGCAGAAGCGGGACATCTCTTCAGAACTGAAACAGGGATGTGAGGAGAGAATGGGCTTTGCTGAACAGAGGGACAGGGATTCACTGCTCCTTGGGGCTCTTCATTAGGGAACAGGTGAGAAGGGGACAGGTTTTGTAGCGCTGCAGTGCCCTGAGCTCTCCTTCTGGGGAGGAAATCCGCAGGACACAGAGTGTTCCCACCTTTAAGGGTTCTGGGTTTTGTGTTTGATGCTGCTGGAAGGTGCACGGCTGTGCCCCCAGCAATTGTCTCTTTGCAACAAGTGCTCCACAGAAAGGATTGCTGCTCCTCCTCAGCCCTCCCTGATCCCCACAGATCATTGCTCTCCACCTCCTGCTTTTGTACCGAGCCCTCTCCTGCACTGCATTTCCTCCGTAGTATAGAAGACAATCTTTTGGGCACCTCATACATCATTTTCTACATCTCAGTGCTGATTTTAGCTGCTTTAGGGTTGGTCTGGGCCATGCAGTGGGGGGTACAGGATAGGAAAGAGCTTCCCTCTGCATGGGAGGGAGAGCTGGGCCTCGAGGAAAAGACAATGCTGCTGATTTAGAGCACCATCCAAAGCAATCCAACCTCCCCGGCCCAAATTTGATTCTAATGAATCCGTCCCCGGAAGAATACTACTTAATTAATTAGCAGCTCATTTGCATGAGGTGGCATGTTATTAAAGTTCTGCTGCTGCAAGGAGGGCTGTGACAAGGTGTGAGCTGACAGCTTTTCAAATAAAAAGTCTTTTCAAGGCATGATCTTCCGAACTGGCAGCTTTGTTCTAAGCGAGCCTCTCATGAAGTAATAAATTAAAGACATGGGGCTGCTGATTAGTCTCTGCATGGTGCCTCTGTACCATCCTCCCTGCCTTATCCTGCACCATCAGTGCTCCACCAGGGCGCAGGGAGCAGGATGGGAGAAGGAGATAAGGGCATAGAGAGGGAAAGAACCTCCTCAGTGGCAATTTCTCTGAAGGGTTTGTCCTGCCAGGATGTCTGAGCTGCTGCTCCAGCCCAGCAAGTGGCTCCTTGCCCTCCGGAATCCTGCAGAAAGGCAGCAAGGGGCTCCTCTTTCCCCGTGGGAATGGGAAGAGTTGTGTTCATGGAAGAATTGTTCATGGAGTCTCCTCTCCTGGCAGATCCAGCAGTGTCAGTGCAGCCCAGAGCTGCTCCTTGCCCTGGGCTGGGCAGCTGGGTGTCCTCAGCCTGGGGACAGTGGGGCTGGTGAGCCAGGCCTTGGGGTCACAGAGTGCTCTGGGCTGGGGGGACCTTAAAGGGCATCTTGTTCCATGGCCAGGGACACTTCCCACTGTCCCAGGCTGCCCCGAGCCCCATCCAGCCTGGCCTTGGGCACTGCCAGGGATGGGGCAGCCAAAATTTACCTGGTGCAGCAGCCTGCTGAGTGTGGTTAGAGCTTTAACAGGGAAGGCATAGTGGGATTATTTTGTTTGGTGTTTCAAAACCTCTCTGGCCTTCCCTGGAGGGGAGCTCACGCTCAGAAATGGTGAGGTTGGGTGCTCAGCTCTGTGTTTGTCTCCTGTGCCAGGCAGGAATCCTTCCCCGGAGGAGCAGCTCCCGTCCCCGGCGCTGGAGCCGCAGGGAGAGCGACTTAATTTGGGTTTGTTTGTTTGTTTGCTGCGTCACCAGCGCTGCTCGGCAGCATGTGGGTGCAGAGCTGCAGACACAGCTCCCCACGGAGCCCTGCCCGCCCGGGGGGCTCTCTGTGCCCCCCCAGTTAGCCCAGCACCTCCTCTGCCTCCTAGCTCCTCTGGGGAGCCGCAGCTTTGAACGCCGAGCTGACGTTTCCAAACAGAACGGATGGAAGCACACGTGGGTGGGAAATGGATGCACAGAGACGGTTCTGACACCGTCTGAGGGTTGGGTTTGCAGAGCCCTCGGATCTGTAAATCATGTGGGGCAGGGGGGCTGAGCAGAGCGAGCCAGGGCTGGAGCCCCCCTGCCTCCCCATGTGAGTGCCCCTGGCACCTGCCCCCTCTCCCCGTCCCTTTTCCAAGGAATGAGCCCTGGCTGCACAGCCGGGAGAGTCTGGAGATCCTGGAAAGGAGGAATTGCCTGAGCCAAGGGGGATCGGATCCGTTGGGAAAGGCAGGATCCCAGTGGGACAGGAACTGAGGAGGTTTGTCCCCTGCACCTGGAGCTTTCCTGAAATTCAGGGGGGCATGGAAGAGGAGAAGCTCTCTAAGAACGGGGATTGGGGTTGGAAACCATGAGCAGAGAAAGGAGATCACGGCTCTGTGTGCCCTCTGCCCACAGCAGCAGCAGGAGAGGTGCGATGCATGGCTGGCTTTGCTTGGACAGGGCTCTGGTGTCCCTTTGAAGGTCAAAAGGCAGGGGAACGGTGACACCAGGACCTGTGTGGCCCTTCTGGAGGGGAGAGGGAGCTGGGGGAGTGCTGGGGTGATCCCAGAAAGGCGTCAGAGGCTTGAAATCGAGTTTTGGTGCAGTGTCCTGGGGATGAAGGGGTGACACCTTGTCACTGGTCCCACTGGTTCATGCCCTTCCCTGCCAGGGCTGCCACCCATCCCTGGTGCCACAGCTGCCCTCCTCAGGCACTTTAGAAAGGAGGATCTGTCTGGAAATTTAGGGAATGTTCTTGGCACTTGAGGAAAGCTCTCAGCTCCAGCACAACTCTGAGCAGGGCTCCCTGCACCAAACTCTTCACCAAACTGATTTTTCTCCCCAGGGTTTCTCAAGGGCAACGCCAGCAGTGATTAGTGAGTGTGTTTGGTGTTTATCTGGACAGTGTGACTGGGGAAAGGACAGATTTCTCCTCCCTCAGGGAGCAGATCCGTCAGGCTCCGGGAGCTGCTCTGCCCCAGCCCCTTCCCCTGGGAGTGCCGTGGATTCCCGCAGGGAACCCATCCATCCATCGAGCCTTTGGGGGTGACTTTGGGGCCAAGAAAAAGGTGATGGCCACTGTGACAGATCCATTCCACCCTAATTTGGGAGAAATGCATAAAGAAAATGTGACAGGAGAGAAAGGGACTGGGAGATGAGGGAGCCTGCAGGTAATGAAGTTAATTGGATGTGCTGATTTGAATTGAATGTGCATGTAAGGTTTGTCATTAACTTCCTCACGGACACATCTATGATTTAAAGGAAAGATACTTAATGGGATTACTCTTTCACTTGAATTCCGAGGGGGACACTTCCCAGGCTGGGAGCAGGGAGCCTGGCGACACTCCTGGTGCTCCTGCCTGCAGAAGGGATGTGCAGGGAAAGGTTTCCAGGGCTGGGCTTCTCCTGCCGTGGATGGGGACGCGGTGAGGGATCCTGCTGGGGGCTCAGGCCCCTTGCACATCTGCATTAGCAAATTCAGATCCCAGATGTAGGGTGGACAGACCGAACGATCCTCAGAACCCTCTGGCTTTGAGGATCTGGGGTTTACCAATGACCTGGAAATGTCCTGACCCTGGGAATCCTCCCAGGAGCCTCTCCATTGCGTCCATGGCTCTTCCATGTGGAAGTCCAAAGTGCTTTGGGACCCACCAGGCCCCTGCAGATGTGGGGAGGAGCTGCAGCTCTCGAGGAGTTAATGGGTGCAGGATCCAGGGTGGGGAATCAGTCCCTTCATGCATGGACTTATTCAGCTGTTTTTTCTGGCATCAGGCATTCCATCCTGAGTCAGCCTCGTGGAAATGCCCGTAATGAAAGCAGACAGGTAATTTAATCATGGAAAGTTCCTACAAAGAGATTCAATGTCTTCTAATGGGAGCCTGCTGGGAGGACCTGGAAGGGAGTGCAGATCTATCCCACCCTGGGCAAAACACCTGGGGGGACTTGCCTCCAACAGGTGTTTTGGAGCTTCATGTCACATTAGATCCTTGAGTGGCTCTACACGGGCGCTCCACGGCGACATCTCGGTAGCACAATTGGGATTTTGCTAATCTCTGCTGATAAAGCCCAGCTTAGGCCTGCAGCTGCATTGTGGGGGTATTAGGGAGCCCCCAGCCCCGCAGCGCTGCAGCTCCCTGCACCCGCCGCATCCTGCCCCAGCTCCGGGGCTGCCGCTGGCCCGCGAGCCGGGGATGAGCTCGGATTTGCAGATTATGTCATTAGGCACTTTGCAGGGGAGATTTGTAAACATCCATCAGGAGAGGAGGGCTGTGTCTGGCCCTAACAGCTCCTGCAGTTCGTGTCCCAGTGTGGGAGCTGTGGGGTGTCCCCCTGGGCTCCCTGCCCCTCTGATCCCGGGTCCCAGCTCACTGTTCCCTCTGCCCACACCTGCCTGCTCCACCCATCCCAACCCTGCTGCCCTCTGTGCCTCTCTCTGAGCCCTTCCCATGCCCATCATCCTGTCAGGAGTGAATGAGGGGCATCACCAACCAGGACCCCCAGAGCCCAGCCCATCCCTCTGCTTCCCTGTCCCACATTGCCGTGCCGGGATGAGCCCTTCATTTGGGATGAGCCCTGCATTTGGGATGAACCCTGTATTTGGGGTGAGCCATGCATTTGGGACGAGCCCTGCGTTTAGGGTGAGCCGTGCATTTGGGATGAGCCCTGCATTTGGGATGAACCCTGTATTTGGGGTGAGCCATGCATTTGGGACGAGCCCTGCGTTTAGGGTGAGCCGTGCATTTGGGATGAGCCCTGCATTTGGGATGAGCCCTGGATTTGGGATGAGTCCTGCATTTGGGATGAGCCCAGAGCGCAGGGTTGGTCCCACGCTGCTGTTCCAGAGGCAGGTCAGGAGCTGTCTGGCCCCAGCAGGGCACCCACACGTGAGGCAGAGGAATGATTTCCCTCTCCACACGTCAACAAGAAGCTTCCTGCTGTGTGAGATGATCCCTTTCTTCTTCTGCGTTCGCGGGAATCATCGCTCTTCTCTGACATCATCATTTGTTGCCATGGAAACCGAGCCCTGAGCAGGAGATGCGCTGGAGCATCCTGGTGTCCGTGGGTGCCTCTGAGCCCGGGCTGGGGGGCTGGGGGGATCTGGGGGCTCCACACCCACCCCGGGGAGCAGGGCAGGGGCTCTGCTGTCCCCTTGTCCTGTGCCCTGAGCCGTGACAGAGCCAGGAGAGCCCCAGGGCTGCTCGCCAGCCCTTGTGGGGGCAGGAGGGTGAAGGCAGCACCCAGCACCCCGAGCTGTGCCCCCAAACTCCCATTCCAGGCACAGCTCCAAGCGCTCGTCCAGGCTGGAGGAGCCATCGGGCGCCGAGAGCTGTCTCCAGCCCAGAGCTGCAATTCCCAGCTGGAATTGGGCTGCACCAGCCTTGTCCAGTGGTATCTCTCTTTATTAGCCCTGTCTGACCTCATTACTAGAAAGAAGCTCAATTTAACGAGCTGCCGGTGCCCTGAGGGAACTCTGGAAAACAGTTGTTTTTCACAAAGGCTGCTGATCCTTCATGTCCAGCGCTTCCATTCCCGTCTGGCCATTAATCAGGCGTTTGCATGGAAGTGGCCGTGGATCCCTGACAGCCCAGCGTTCCTGCTATTTATTCCTCAGGTAATTTTTGTCCCTTTGGTGGCTCCCAAAGCAGCGTGGGTGACTCAGGTGGCAACGCCCAGTGAGGCACTGGGCTCGTACTGGTGTGAACCTGCCTCTAATTCTCAGTGTCTCATGGGGGCTGTGATGCTCCTAATTCTCACAGGTGGAATTAAAGCAGGATTTGACCTTCTGCCTTTTAGGGGATTTTGCTTTCAGGGCTTTCGAGGGAGGCTTGGGTTGGCAGCTTAATCCTGCCAGAGGCTCCCTGTGCCTGCCTGGTGCTCCCCAGAGCGCTCACATTCCCACCTGATGTTCTTTTATAGCGCTGCAATCTCTGAAGGTAAAGGGAAAAAGAGAGAAATCCAGAAAAGAGAAGAGTTTGTGTGTTCCCAACATGTCTGCACATGGCAGGAGGCACCGGGGCTCTTTCCAAGGAGAGGATTTGTTCGGAGCAGGGTGCAGGGGAGCAGCTCTGCTCTCAGTGTGAAGATCTCCTGGTATTTCCAGCTGGGGTGGCTCATTTCTCAGATAAATCTTAAGATGCTTAACAACCTGGGGATGTGAACCAGAAAAAAGAGCCAGCCCTCTCTGCTGCTCCCTCCTGCCTCTTCCCGAGGTTTGGGCTTTGGTTTTTCCTGCCTTTTGCTCTCAGCCAGGCAGGGAATGATGGAGCAGCAGAAGGGCTGGGGCAGCAGAGCCTGGTGTGGGGCTGGAGCAGGGGACATCTCTGGGATAAGAGGTTTTTCCAGGGGACATCTCTGGGATAAGAGGTTTTTCCAGGGGACATCTCTGGGGTGAGAGGTTTTTCCAGGGAGCATCTCTGGGGTGAGAGGTTTTTCCAGGCCTGTTGCCCCTCCTGGCTGGGCACATCCCGGCACATTCCCGGCACATTCCCAGCTCCCTGCCCGGCAGCTCCAGCCCTTGGCTCTCCCAGCCCTGCGCACGCCGCGTTGCCATCCAGCGGCTCTCCAAATATGCAAATCCTGGTGGGAAAGACAATGTAAATAGTTTGTTTATCCTCCTCCCTTCCCCTCGCGCAGCCCCCGAGGCCATCAATTATTAACTTGGGCAAGAGCAGGCGTTTCCTCAACAGCAGCGGCTGCTGGCAGGGCTGGGGTTTGTCACAGCCCGGGCAGGTTTTCCTGCAGGAGCAGGAGGTGTTTGGGAGGGATGGAGGGATGCTCGGAGCCCGCGGTGAGCAGGCTCTGGAGCGCTGTCAGTGCTCTGCTCGCTCTGCAGGGCAGCCTGGGCTGCCTTGGCCTCACTGCACCCTGCAGACAGCAAAGTGGCAGCAGCACCTCCAGGTTTGAGGCAGAGATGATGCTCCAGAAGGGTTCTGTGGCAGGAAGAGGTGGTGGAGATTGTCCAAGTATCGTTCCATAGGTGTCTAGAGGATTAAAAAATACCTCTGCAGTGTCTTGGCTTTGCTGTCGCCTGTACAGTCCTGTGGTCTCCTTTCAGGCTTATTTTAGAGAGAATTAAAAGGTTTACAATCCTCCTCATTCCTGCATGGTCAATCACAGCACACTGGCAGTCTCTGTGCTCACCTTGCACCCACAAAACTCTCTCATTATTTCTCCTGGATTGGGAAAATCTCATTGGCTCCAGTGGACAAGGAACCTTTGCTCCCACTCCTGCTCCCACGCACTGCCTGCTGGCTCTGCTCTGGCTCCAGCTGGGAGCCGAGATCTTGAATTAATTCCTTTCCCTACCTTGTCCTCCTCCTCCTCCCCTCGCCTCGACGTCCCCTGAAATAAACCCAGAATTTGGCTGCTGTGAAATCGCCTCTAATCCGCGTGTGCTCCTCGCAGATCCGAGCAGATGGCCCTCCCCAGGGCGGGATCCAGTACGAGGTGGTGACGGTGTTCAAGGACGGGAGCCCAGTGCTGCGAGACATGGCCTTCTCCATCGACCACAAGTACCTGTACGTCATGGCAGAGCGGCAGGTGAGTGCTGCATCCCTGGCCTCGATTCCGGCTCCCTTCCCCGGGGAATGTGCTCTGGAGCGCACGGAGCTGAGCCCTGTGCTGCCGGGATTGGGATGAGAGCTTGGAGGGTCAGGAGCAGCTCAGGTTTCTGTGCCCCCTGAGCAGGGATTGTCATCAGTGCTCAGGGAGGGAGTTGATCCTGGCTGGAAGTGTTAGAAACAGAGTTGGTTTGGGGTCTGAGCCGCTCCTGCTGGAAGTGTTGGGAACGGAGCTGGTTTGGGGTCTGAGCTGTTCCTGCTGGAGGTGTTGGGAACGGAGCTGGTTTGGGGTCTGAGCTGTTCCTGCTGGAGGTGTTGGGAACGGAGCTGGTTTGGGGTCTGAGCTGTTCCTGCTGGAGGTGTTGGGAACGGAGCTGGTTTGGGGTCTGAGCTGTTCCTGCTGGAGGTGTTGGGAACGGAGCTGGTTTGGGGTCTGAGCTGTTCCTGCTGGAGGTGTTGGGAACGGAGCTGGTTTGGGGTCTGAGCTGTTCCTGCTGGAGGTGTTGGGAACGGAGCTGGTTTGGGGTCTGAGCTGTTCCTGCTGGAGGTGTTGGGAACGGAGCTGGTTTGGGGTCTGAGCTGTTCCTGCTGGAGGTGTTGGGAACGGAGCTGGTTTGGGGTCTGAGCTGTTCCTACTGGACCCTGAGCCGCAGGGGTTCCGAGGCTGCTCCTCGTGCAGCAGGGCTGCCATGCAGGGGTTGCGTGGAGCATCCTTTACCACGGAATCCCAGAATCACCGGGTAAAGGCTGGAGAATCCCTCCAGGATCGTGGAGCCCAAGCTGTGCCCGATGCCCGCCTTGTCCCCAGCCCAGAGCTCTGGGTGCCACATCCAGGGATGGGCACTCCAAACCTGCCGAGGCCTGAGCGCCCTTTCTGTGCACAGATTGTTCGTGAAATGGCAGGATTTACGGTGGCTCCATTTCCCTGCGTGTTTCCGTGTTTGGTTGGTTATTTCCCAGCCTGTCTGGAGTGGCTGCCAGCGAGCGCTGCTGCTGCTCAGAGGGGGAACCAGGCCCCATTAACCCTGCTCTGCTCCTGCCCCGGGGCGGTGCCCACCCCGAAAATGCACAACCCAGATGATTATGATGGGAATTGATGGCTGGCAGCCCACGGGAGGCTGGTGCCGAGGGGAGCCAGAGCAATGTAAATAATCTGGGACCTTCTGTTCCTCTCGGAGGCACGGAACCACGCGGAGCCGCAGCTCACAGATTGCTGGGCTCGCTGCCTCTGCTGAGCCTTTTCCTGGCTGTTGGGAACGACTGTGGGGCTCAGATTGATAGGGCTGGTGCCTTGGGGGTGCAGGAGGCAGGAGGGCTGTACCTGGAGGGGTCTGGGGGCTGTTCAATTGTTGTGTGGAGTGAACAGCTTCCCACCTGTCCTCACCCCAGCTGCTCTGGGATGTGCAGAGGCTCTGGTGTGGTCAGGGATGTTCTGTGCAGCTGAAGGGAGCAGTGTCCCCAGAGCTCACCTTGCCCTGGGAGCTCCCAGCTCCTCCCAAACCAGCAGAAACGTTCTTCTGATCTACAGCAAGAAAAGAAAACCTTGAGAAATCCTTTCCTTGATTATAAAGCCATTTAAAAGCAGGGAGGAAATGTTTTTGGAGAGGGCAAAGTCTTCTTCCTGCTAAAAGCCTGGAGTGAATGAATCCCTGAGGCCGAGGAAGGCATTTGGAGCTTGTCAGAGCCACTCAGGAACAGACACTTGCATGAGCCGCCACAAATTTCAGATCCCAGTGCAGCCTGGACTGGGATTAGATGCCGATAACGAGGATCTGTGCAAACCTTGCAACTGAATTATTTTATTCAAATGTTAATGCTTGGTCACTTCGTGCTGGAGCCCACGTGCTCCCACCAGGGAGGAAACGACCCAGCGTGGATCTCAAACAGCTGAGGAACTGTTTTCATTAGGAGCAAAATCCAGAGGGAATGCCTCTAACTCATCTTTTATGAGGCAAGAGTGTCTTAATATTCATCAAAGCACTAATTTGCTTAATTGTGAAACAAAAAGATGTGAAGAGAATTAGCAAATAATAGAATATTCCTGGGACATCAATTCCATTTTCTGCCTTGGGGAGCCTCCAGGAGCTGGGGGCTGCAGCCCCTCATTCCTTGCAGGATTTGCCATAGGATTTGCCTTCTGCCCTCGCAGCAATGCGTGCCTTGGGTCCCGAAATCCCAGCGTCCAATGCATATGGATTTTGTCAGCTCCCGTGACCCTGCTGCCCCCATCCTGGCAATGTGATAGTTCAGCAGAGCGCAGGCTGGAATATATTTTTCCCTGGGTTCTGTATAAAGGAGGCTGATGATTGAAAAGGGGTCAGCACCGAGAGGAGGAGAGAGGTCCAGAGGCTGAGGCTGTAAATGGTGGGAGGCACCCTCAGAAATACTGAGAATATACAGCAAAAAAATGGCCTCTGAGGGCTGGAAATGGAGAACAAACTGCAGTTCTGCCACAGGAAAATGGCGCTGAGAGCATCTGTTCCCGTGGGGGAGGATTGTCCAGAGCTGGGGATTTCAGGATCTGCTGAGACAGAACCACACCACGTGCTGGTGTCAAACAGCTCCCAGAAACAGGGTGGGGTTTTGTGGGATGGAGCTGAGGATGGTGCACCCCAGCAGGGCTGGTGGCAGCTCCTGAGCCCCTCTGGCCGGGGACAACCAGCCCTGGGGACAACCAGCTCTGGGGACAGCCAGCCCTGGGACAGCCAGCCCTGGGACAGGGGCTCTGCCGGGACTGGGATGGTCCCACAAAGCCGTGGAGCTCCTCGGCACGAGCCGTGTCCCCTCTGTGTGGCAGCAGCCAGGCTGAGCTGCTCAGGGACAGGAGCGCTCCATCCCCAAATCTGGAGCTGTGGAGAGGCTCAGCCCTTCCCTGCTCCCCTGGCTCCCGGCCCAGCCCCGTCTGCGCTTTGCTCCAATTTTTTCCTCTCTCTTTTTGAGCTCTCCCCGAGCCTTTCATGTGTCGCTGCCAAGTCCTTCTGAAGCAGAGTATTTGACATTTGATTTCACTCCCACAAAGCACAGAAGCAACAGTTGCACAGCCCAATCTGGGGGAGAGAGGAATAAAGAAACTTTGCTTCCAGGCACTGGGAGTTCTTGAACCACGCGGTTCAGGGGTGGCTCTTGGGAGCTGTTTCAGGTTCTCCTCCCGCAGCACCTGCATTCAGATACTCAGAGGGGGAAAGAGAAATGGCTCTGACCCTATGGAAGGCAGAAATTGATCTCTCTGGGTGATGGAGCAAACAAAATGCCCTTGTGCCGACGAGCTGAGCAAGGCTCGGGGATGGAGATGGAGATGGAGATGGAGATGAGATGAGATGAGATGAGATGAGATGAGATGAGATGAGATGAGATGAGATGAGATGAGATGAGATGAGATGAGATGGGGATGGAGATGGAGATGGAGATGGAGATGGAGATGG
>VZRL01000172.1:0-19470 GCA_013397895.1 Origma solitaria
GGGATGGGGGGGTGGAGGGATGGTGGGGATGGAGAGGGTCCGAGGAAGGGAACGGAGCCCCAGGAGAGGCTGGGGGAGCTGGGAAAGGGCTCAGCCTGGAGAAAAGGAGGCTCAGAGGGACCTTGTGGCTCTGCACAGCTCCTGACAGGAGGGGACAGCCGGGGGGGTCGGGCTGTGCTCCCAGGGAACAGCAACAGGAGGAGAGGGAACGGCCTCAGGTTGTGCGAGGAGAGGTTTAGGATGGGCATTAGGGGAAATTCCTTCGCTGAAAAGGTGGGCGAGCATCGGAACAGGTGGAGTAGAACAGGTCATTCCCGTGAGCCAAAGAGGGATGCGCTGAGAAGTCTCAGCCTGAGCTAAGAAATCCCCTCAGCTTTCCAGCGGCAGCTCAGGAGGTGCTGGGGGTCCTTTCCCCAGATGCGGGTGTGCCATCCATGGCACAGGCATGGCACAGCTCAGGGTGGCAGAGGATGTGCAGGCACTGCTCCATGGGATCCCTGAAGCACATTCCCAGTGCCAGAGCTGGCTCAGCCAAGGAGTGTGAGCCAGAGAGCAGCTCTTGGATGGGTATTTTCACAAACACCCACATTTCACCCCCAGCTCTCCACTTTTGTTCCCATCATTACTTTGTAAAAAAAACAGAGAGGGGAAAAAGGCGTCTTGGGCTGTTGCTGCAGAAAACTCATGGATGTGGGAGGGGCCTTGCAGAGCGCAGTGTTTATTTTATTTTTTTTTTTAATCTGACATGTCCACTCTCTGAGCCTCACATTATCTTATCTGCCATCCTGATAAGGGCCCCAAAGAAAAACCCAGCAGAGAAATTAGCAATCACAGGGCATTTTGTCAGGTCTGCGTGACAAGCACAGGGACAGGGAGCAGAGTGTCCTTTGGCCCCGGCAGATAGGGGTGCCTGGAAACCATGCGGCTGTTTCCAAAACAGGTCACGGAGATGGCGTGACTCTCAGCTTTATTTTTCCTGGTGCCACCTCTGCAAATACCCGGCGCACCCAGACTCCTGCAGGGAGCAGCAGGTTCCAGCCCTGGATGCCAGAGGGCCATGAATCTAGAAAGTTTTTGCTTCAGAAAAAAAAAAAAAAAAGTTTTTTTTTTTTTTTAGTTGGTTTTGTTCCAGAGCCCAAGGAAAGATGCTGATCCTCAGTGCCTGCAGAGAATCCCAGAATGGTTTGGGTTGGAAGGGACCTTAAAGACAACCGGGTTCCAATCCCTGCCATGGGCAGGGACACCTTCCAAACCTCTTCTCTGCAAATGCAAAGCCCTCGTAGCAAAAAAAAACCTACCAAAAAATGGAGATATGGCAGAGAAAACCACAGAGGAGCTGAGCCAGCCTCCAAATCTGGGAATCAGCCCTTTCCCAGGCCAGGCTGGGGTCTGGCATCAGTGCCCCCACCCAGCACTGCACCTTGCAGAGGGAAAAGCCAGCAGGCTGCAGAGGAGTCAGCCAGATCAATACTAACCAAATTTATATTAATAAGAGAGAGGAGAGCTTGCCTATCACCTTGGGCTGTGCCCTTTCTCCGTCTGGCTGATGGGATTCTGCAGCCAAGGAGGAGTGGCAGGCTGTGCCAGGCTCCCTGCAGCCCCTGCCCTCCTGTCTCGGGGGGATTTTCTGCCTTATCCCATCTGCACTGCAGCCATTCCCACCGTCAGCGCGAGGAGCACGGGGTCACATCCACAAATGTTGGGGAAAAAAATCCTAATTACTCCCCCAAGGGCTGTTCCAGAGCTGCTGCCGGGCCGAAAGCGAGATTGAAAAGGTTCATTAAGGAAGTTAGCAGACAGATGTGCCCGAATCACGGAGTCACGATGTGCTCCCTGACCTTAAAACACGGAACCTGATCACCATGGCAGGAAAGAGGGGGGTGGAAGGGCTTTAAACCAGCCCTTCTCAAGCAGGGAGGGAGCTGTAGCCAGGAAGATGCTGCAAAAACCGTGGATTTTAATTTTTTCCAGCTGGGGATTTTTCTCAGTGCAACATTCAGCAATGCCAAGAGAGGGCAGCCCAAGCCACCACATCGCTGCCTGGCTTTTCCGAAGCTTGTGCACCAAGGTGTCAGGATGCTGGGAGCAATCAGATTTTTAAAAAAAAAATAATAATAAAAAATGGGGAAAAGATGAGGGGGAAGGATTTTTAAAAAGGAAGAAAAAAAAGAAGGGAAAAAAAAAGCAGTCAAAATAGTCAGATTAATAACGACAGCCCAGCTGTGGCACTGGATGTTTTCTGAAAGAGAACAAAACCACAAGTTCATTTATTTTCCCTTCTCGCAGTTCCCAACCCAACCTGGACACGGAGGAAATTGAAGTGGGGTTGGAACCAGATTTTTTTTAGGTCCCTTCCAACCCAAACCATTCCAAGATTCTGTGCCTCTGCATCCAAGCAAGAGTTTGGTGAAAATCCAGGGCACCGAGGTGAGGATCTGCCCCCAACAAATCTGAATTTTACACGGACAAAGTAAATTAACCAGGAAGAAAAATAATTTCCCAGCAAATTCCCTCACCGTGTCATGGCAATTTAAAGCAGAGTTAATGTTGATTTATTGATTAGGAAAGGTACTTACATTTATAAAACAGCAGGGGCTTGTCAGTAGTGCCAATAATGTAACACACACCTGATGGCTCCAGGCTGGCAAGTCCCTTATCAGCACCTAAAATTCATCATGAGGGAAGGATGCAAAGGGGGAAAAACCCCAGGAAACTTCATTTTTTCCTGCAAAAAATAAGGAGGCTGAACCTTCCGGCAAAGGCTGGGGTGCTGTGTCATGAGCCAACCATCCTGCAAAGAGCCAAGGCGTTAACCAGGCTGGGAATCAAAGCGGGGATCAGGTGGAGCAGAGAGGTCTCTGGCACATCTGAGGCTCAGGGAGCAGCCACAACACCATAAATCCCTCAAATATCCCCAGAAGCAAAGACAATTCTGTAGTTGCACTGTTTTAGGAATCTTTCTTTTCTTTCTCATGGAGAATAGAGATAAGTTGCATTCCTGTACTCTTTTAATCTCATTGGTTTTGGTACTGGATGTTGTAGGATTTTAACCTATCACTTTAGGGAGTGGAAAACTCTCGACCAATGGTTGCTAGATTATTAATGCTTATATAAAGAAACTTTTGTAAATAAAGTCCTCTCAATCACTATCTTGAGTGCTGCCTGCTTGACTTCCCTGCGAGCTTCTCCGAACCTCCATGAATATCAGAAAACCAGGGCAACACAGTTGCCCCAGGAAAAGATTATTTCCCAGCAGGAAAGTTGGGAACAAGGAGAAAATTGTAGGAGCAAGGGATGGTTTTTTAAGGCTGCTGAGTAAAAGCACAGAGGATCTGTGAATAAACTTGGAATGACCTTCCCTAGATCCAGTGGGTTTATGGGTGTGTTTAATGGCAGGATTTGGTTTCTGGAAAGCCCCAAGGCATTGGGTCAGAGTTGCTCAGTGGAAAGGTGTTTTTCAGTGAGAAGGAGCAGGGTTTGCTCTGGGCAGCTCAAAGTGTGATGCCAAGAGAAAAGAAGGAACAAGAAGGTTGGGAGATGCCAAAAGCCTGGGACTGACATCCCATGGGGCAGGGCCTGCCATAGCTTTTTCCCAGGTCACTGCAGCTCCCTCTGCTTTGTGGCTTGCCCAGGAGAGATTCATCCCTGGGTCAGAGCAGGAGAAAATTCCCCTTCCATGGCAAAGGCAAAGCAATAACCTGCTCAAGGCTCGCTGTTAGGAGAGCAGTGGGAATAAAGGTTTTTTCCAGAATAGGGTGCAGAAAATAAATAATTTCTCATGAATCCAGCATGGCCCAGGTCAACTAGGCATTGTAGAAAGGACATGCTTGTCCAGAAATCCATATAATCTCCCCACAGTTTGATCAAACTCCTCACCGGATTTTCAAAGTAAGGAGGAAATTGAGCTTTGTGCACAAAATCTGCCCCTGGGATTATTCCAGGCTGGACCAGCCCAGAGAGGAGAGAAAAGCAAGAAGACCAGACAGTTTTCTCAGCCTGGACATCTGCCCTCTTCATCCTGTGGAGCTCCTGGATGGAGTCCTGGATGGAATTTCCATGTGCTCTCATTCCCAAATACATCCCTGGAGGATGGGGTGTCCTGTCTGCCCCGGGAAAAAAGGGATTTTGTTGTCTCAGCAGACAAATCACCCACAAGTTGCACAAGCCACGGACGTTGTTTCCGTTACTAAACCATTAAAGCATCTGATCTCTGGAACGATGGGGATGAATACGGTTTGACAAACAGGATTTTGGGGAGGGGGAGAGGGCTCCTCCAGCATCTCTCCAGGGGCTGGGCCGTCGGAGCCCTCCAGAGGAGCCCCAGATAAGTAAGACATCATTAATAAATCAATGACAGGGAAATGAAAATGGAAGTAGATGAATCAGCGAGCTGATGGGGTCACAGATGAAAAATAGCGCATCTGCTGCTGCTTTCAGTACATTAACAAATAAGGCCAGTGGCTCAGACACGCTAATGCTCGGAATAATGAAGCTTCAAGACCGATTAGAGCATAAATCACTTTTTAAAAGCGTGGCCAGGCCCTCCCCAGCCATCGGGAGCCAACATTCGCTGTATCCCACGAGCTTTCCGGCAGTGCCATGGCCCTGCCCTGCTCCTGGTGGCTTTGAGGCTGCTCCATCCACATCAGGGAATGCCTGTGCCCTCCACACCGACCCCTTGGAGCCAGCCTTAATCCGTGTGTTCCATCCATGCCAGGGAATGCCTGTGCCTGTAGTTGCACTGTTTTAGGAATCTTTCTTTTCTTTCTCATGGAGAATAGAGATAAGTTGCATTCCTGTACTCTTTTAATCTCATTGGTTTTGGTACTGGATGTTGTAGGATTTTAACCTATCACTTTAGGGGGTGGAAAACTCTCGACCAATAGTTTCTAGATTATTAATGCTTATATAAAGAAACTTTTGTAAATAAAGTCCTCTCAATCACTATCTTGAGTGCTGCCTGCTTGACTTCCCTGCGAGCTCCTGCGAACCTCCACGAATATCAGAAAAACAGAGCAACATGTGCCCTCCACACTGACCCCTTGGAGCCACCCTCAATCCATGTGTTCCATCCACATTCCATCCCTGTACCCTCCACACCGACCCCTCACCAACTGGACAGGACCCAACCCCTGCCCCTCTTCCTTTCCCGCCTGCACTCTTTGAGGGTTTATTTGGACCACAGAGGACAGAAAAGTAAGCTGCTCTGTGTTACCAACTTGGGTTTTGGGAAGGAAAGCGAAGCAGCTTTTCCCTGGTGCTTGAAAACACTGAGCACTGGGAACAGCCCCAGCTTACCCCCCAGGATTCCCTTGGGGACACTGGGGCTGGGTGCAGGGACACTGGGGTGGGACACAGGTGGATCCACAGCCCTCATCACACGTGCCAGGCTGGCAGTGAGCAGCCACAGCTCCCAAATTCCTGCATTTGTTCTCCTTCTCCCTGTCCCCGTGTCCCCATCTCCCTGCCATCGATCACAGTGACGTGGCCCAGCGCAGCGCCCGAAGGCTCCCGCTCATCCATCAGCTCCAAAACCAGCCAAAAACTGTCCTCCAAGGGCGTTTTGGGGACAAAAACCCGGAGTCAGCGGCACCATCCAGTCACCCCTCACACTACAACCCATGGGTGTGCTTGGGGGTGTCCTCTCTTGCCTCCTCCCCAATTTCTCCTGCACATTCCCACCTCCTCCGCCCCCTTCCCTGGCCACTCTCACGCAAACGAGGAGATCCATAAGCTAATCAAGCTCCTTCCCCTCCGGGCTGGCTAGAGAGACAGATCGTTATTGGAGTTGCTATTTTTAAACGCCCGAGAAGTGTGTGGATATTCCGGCAAAAGGCTCATGTGCGTCCCCTGAGCTGTGACCCTCGGGATCCGCAGCCGGGGGGGTAAGGAGAGGCACAGCCTGTCCATGGAAATCCAGCACCCTAAATATCCGTGGGAAGAGTCATTCAGTCCCCCTGGAGAACTCGTCTGTGTTGGGGAGGATGAAATAGGAAAGCCTTATAAATATGATTACCTGGTAGAAGATGCTGAGAATATGGAAACTATAAGCGAGATTGAAATGAAGACAAGCTTTGAGATACCAAACCCCAGGTACTGAACAACTGGAAAACAATGGTGTGGCCACTGAAGGGAATCCCCTTTGGATTAGACAATCCCCTCTGCTTGCAGACAGCTCCAAGGGTCAGAGCAGACCCTACCAACTCGGCAGAGGGTCCAAAAAGCAGTTTTTAGGGTTTAAAATATAACGCCGTATGGTAATGCAATGACTTTCATAGGCTATATGTAAATGTTGTAGGATTTGTAGCTTGTTCTAGATTGGTTAGTGAAAATTAGAATATTCAGCACAGAAGATGATTTATTGTATTGTAAACGGCAACCACGGGATTCTATTCTGTATTCTGTACTTCTCTTTTCTCTCTCCCTCTCTTACCTCTCTGCCCTGCTCTGAGCTGTGTCTGGCAGCTCCCAGCAGGTCTCCTACACCCACACCCTTTCACAATAAACCTCATGCTCTAAGACCAAACTCCAGAGATCTCTCGTCTCCGTCCAGATCGTCTGAAACAAACCGCACCAACACCACAGACGGCAATCCTACAGCCTGGAAGGAAAAGGAGGGGGAAAAGAGGAAAAGAGGAGCCCCAGGTTCCCGGGATGGGGATTAGGGCATGGAGCACTGAGCTGCATCACTGCCCATCCCACCTGGGAATGCTCTGGAGCTGACCCTGGGGCTCATCCTGACACTGAGCTCCTCCGCTCAGCCCCAGAACATTCCCCCAAATTATTGTTATGGCCACACTGCAAAACCCAGAGCAGTCAGAGCTGCCTGTTCCAGCCTCATTAAATCACATTAAATGAGGGCAGGCCCCAGCTCGGGGCTCAGGGCTCCGCTCTGGGATTATTGTAGGACAAGATTATGGAGCCATTGCCATCCCATACCCCACCACCACCACCACGCCGTGGCTTAAGCACAAACGCTCTGAATTGCAGTGCTGGTCCTACCAGCGAACACCATCTCTGCCTGGGGAAAGCAAATGGGAATTCCCAGCTGGCAGGGACGGCTGGAAGGGTCTCTGTCACTGCCAGATGGTGACAGGAGGGTGCTGGGCCGGGGGCTGGCAAGGGGATGGTGTCAGATGAGGCTGAGAGCTGCTGGGGAATATCAGGGAGTGTCTGATCCCGAAGGAAGAGCCCTGCTCTGGCTGTGATATTCTCTGTTTGCTCCAGCTCCCGGTGTTTGTGCTCCCACGGAAAGGCAAAGGACCAGGCAGCCACACTGCTTCATTAGGAAGAACATCATGGAAGAGCCTGCCCGGGCTGTGATTACCTGTTTGCAAGTGATATTAATCACTGAATCAAAAACTAATTATGTGCTTCACCAGTTTTCCCTTTTCCTTCGACAGCTCTGCCGTGAAAGCCCCGGACCTGACAAACAGGGAGCCACAATCTGCCACCGCTGTGACACAAAATGCCTCCTCCTTCCAAAAAGGGAAGGACCAAAGGGATTTAGGACGAGCCTGGAGGAGTTGTGAGAGCATTCCAGGGTTTGTGTGTCAAACACAAACCTCTCTGTGATGACTGGGATATGATGGGAAGTGTTTAAAAATGCATATTCTGACCTAAAAAGCGCTCCCTGGGTGTGCTTTCTAAAAAACGCCCATCCTTGGAGTCTAAAGGACCCCTCTGCTTTCCTGCTGGGGCAGGGCAGGTGTCCCTGAAGGAGCTGGGGGCTGCCAAAGTGGAACAGAAAGGGAAAAATGGGAGAGAAAAATGGGAAAAGGAAAATGAGAAAATAAGGAGGAGGAGGGGAAGGAGAAGGAGAAAAGGAGGAAAGAAGGAGAAAAGGAGGAAAGAAGGAGAAAAGGAGGAAAGAAGGAGAAAAGGAGGAAAGAAGGAGAAAAGGAGGAAAGAAGGAGAAAAGGAGGAAAGAAGGAGAAAAGGAGGAAAGAAGGAGAAAAGGAGGAAAGAAGGAGAAAAGGAGGAAAGAAGGAGAAAAGGAGGAAAGGAGAAAAGGAGAAAGAAAAGGAGAAAAGAATAGAAGGGGAAGGGAAAGAAGAAAGGGAAGGAGGAAAGGGAAAGGAAAATGGGAAAAAAGGAAGGTTCAAACATTTTGCAATCCTGGAAGTAAGGCAAGGGTGGGAGCAGCCACTGGAGCCCAGCAGGGTCTGTGCACCTCAAGTCACCTCTGAGCACTCAGCGAGGAGCAAGCTGAGAGCAGCGCTGATTAAGTGGGTTAATTCCCATCCCTAAATGATTATTTTATCACAGCAGCAGCAGCAGCACCATTCCATGGCAAGGCACAGGCCCTGCCTCTGCCGGCTGCTCCCCAGCCCTCCGACAGCCTTCCCCCGAAGAGCTCCAATCTAGGTCAGAGCCGCGCTTTGTACGTCTTTCAATATTAAACAAAACTGAGGCGCTGCAAATCACTCATCTGCAGGGGGGTGGGGGTGGCTCCTGCTCCCGTCCATCAGCTCGGTGGGAAAGGCAGCCCAGAAAAAACGTGGAGAAAAGGCTGGAGTGCTAGCAGGGTCTCAAACCTGGCGGAACCCGGAGCAGTAACGACCTGCCCAGCGAGAATTTGATATATTAGAATCGTTAAGGTTGGGAAATGCCTCTAAGATCGAGTCCAACCTTTCCCCCAGCACTGCCAAGCCCTCCCCTAACCCATGTCCCCAGGTGCCACATCCACATGGCTTTTAAATCCCTCCAGGGACGGTGATTCAGTTTTGCTCAGCCCAGTGCCATAGGATGGTGGGTCTGTGGCTGGAGAAACCCAAGAAAAAGTTCCTTTTCTGCTTGATCCCCATGGGCTGAAGGAGGGGCAGAACCACCTCCCCAGGCTAAACTTTTCCCACTGACACGACAGTGGGAAATGATTCCAGCCCTGCTAGACCTGCAGGGATCCCAGGCAGGATGGAGCACACGGGACTTTGGGGGAAAAGCAGCAGTTCCCTGTTTTTCCACGAGCAATGGCTCTGGAATTGCCCCCGAAGCGCTGCTGGTGAGCGTGGCTGGGGTCCCCAAGGTCTGCCTGTTCCCTCCCACCCAGCACCTGTCGAGAGGGGTTCCAGACCCCATAAATCCAGCCTCAATTTAGTGCCTGTTCCACTCTGCAGGGAGAAGGACGCTCCTGTCCAGGAAAATGCACTGGCTGGTTTTCATCCCTTTGATTTATGGAGCTCGTGGTTTAAGAGATGTTCCTCTCCTCTCCAAACGGAGCGGGCACTGACAGCTCCATCCATCACCCGGCCTGTCAGGAGCCCAGCGCTTTAAATAAGCTATTAAAGTGAGATCTAGCTGGTTAACAGTCATAACAGAGCAGCAATCGGAGAGTTTTCTTACGTCAGTGCCTGGTGAAATTAATTTCCTTTTAATGGCCGGGCACCGGAGGGGAGATCACTGCAGGCTGGGAGATGCAGAGATATCCCTGACGCGGCCGTGGCTGTGAAGAGCCTTCCCCTGCTTGCTCTGCAGGGAAATTCTGTTTTCATACTCTGCTAAAGGCTAATTAACAGTCTCAAACACCCTCAGTGCAGGGCTGGGGGAGGGAAGTGGTGACACTTTCCCTGTCATCCCCTGGGGACCCTCTGGGACGTGTACAACTAATCAACTTTAAATAACTTCTCTGATGGATCAGCCTCACTTTTTGTCTTTTTTCCCCCCTAAAACAGATGTTCATTGCTTATAAAATAGCTGTTGCCACCAGTGTTGAAGATGAAAATTTTTTTGCATGATGGACATTGCCCCTGTAAGCCTTGAAATTCCAGTGCTAAAACAATTAGTGCTGTTGTCCAACGTTTATTGTGTATATACGACTAAAGAAAGAAACATGATCTAAATGTGATTATCTAAGTCCAAGAGAAGATTGAAATTTAACATAGGAACTGTAATTATCCAAAAGGAAGTCTATTACTCTAGGATAAAACTGTCAAAACAATGATGGGAGCTCCTACAAATCATGCAGAAGAACAATAAAGCTAATTCTACGTCATAGCTTGAGAATTTAGAAATCATATTTTGACCTTAACTGATGATGCAGCCATTCAAAATATATTTTAAAAATGGGCTACAGTGCTTCTTCTTAATTAAAAATTGAACTGTTCCTGCTGGGAGGGCCAAGTCCTGCTGTGGTCTGCCCAGCAAAGCCCATCCCATCCCAAAAGGTCCACTGAAACAACCTGCTTTGCCTTGCTGGCATTTTTTACCCCAAAATGGCTGGTGACCAGTGGCTCCCAGCCATTAAAATGCTGCTTTTCAGCAGCAGAGACATTCACTCACTGCTCAGTGAATATTTAATTCCTTCAGAGCAGCAAAGTCCCTTCCAAGCCAGTCCTGCTGGCCACAGCTCTGTCGGGATGTTGGGATGGGGATGCCATAACCCCACAGTTCAATGCACAGGGGATGTGAATCCCCAGCCCAAACCCCCCAGAGGTTTCGTTCCATGGGCACAGACTCACAAAAGCTCCGGTGGAGATTTTGGAATGCACAGGTGAACATCAGGCTCTGCATTTCCAGGGCTCCAGGAGAGCTGGAAAGGGATTTCGGATAAGGGATGGAGGGACAGGACAAGGGGGAATGGCTTTAAACTGACAGAGGGCAGAGGTGGATGGGATATTGGGAAGGAATTTTTCCCCATGAGGGTGGTGAGGCCCTGGCACAGGTGCCCAGAGCAGCTGTGGCTGCCCCTGGATCCCTGGAAGTGTTCCAGCCCAGGCTGGACAGGGCTTGGAGCAACCTGGGACAGTGGAAGGTGTCCCTGCCCATGGCAAGGGGTGGGATGGGATGGGCNTATATAATAATAATAACTTATTTTTTTTTAAAAGGACACATCTCCTTTTGGGCCAAGTGAGGGGTCACGTGCACCATGGGGAGCAGGCTGGGCACCGAGGGAAGCTCAGGCAGACAGTGATGAATGGGCAGGGGGATGGGAAGATACAGCCGTATTTATTACCACTGGTCATTTCTGACAGCAGAATGTTAATAAGAATACTAATAGTCAATATTTCTTCGGGAGAGGCTCCATCCATTTTTAGCAGCTTGCTGCTCCCAGCAGATGAGTTCCTCATGGGCTGTTTCTCGTGGCTGCCGACACGAAGTGATGAAATCTGAGCTCCTCGAGCGACGGCGCAGAGCAGCGGCACAACTTTATTGGGCTTTCAAAAATCCAATTTTACTGTGTCCAATATTGTGAGTTGATTAAACCTGATTTGAATCGACAAACATCCGGGAGGGTGGGTGGTAGCTCGCTGTGAAAGAAGGGAGAGGGTTTAATAAACAGGCTTGGGTGATAAAAATCTGCTTTTATTCCAATAAAACCCCTGTGTCAGAAAGCTGATGGTAGCGTGAAGGGTAAGAGAGAGAGAGAATAGGAAAAAAGACATCTCCAAGGCAGTGAAGACTCAAAGTACAAGAGATTAAAATGGAAAATCAGCCAGGGGGGCAGGATCTGGGTGCAGGACTCGTGGGCAGAGTTTGGGGACAAGGGGCAGGGAATCCCCACCAGCACCGAAAGCAGAGCACCAGGATTTCAGGGAAGAGGTTTCAGGTCAGGGAAAAGGTTAATCCTGGCAGAGAACAGCCTCTGTTGAGCTCAAGATAAGCTCGACCTGTCTCCCCACCTGCAAAACCCCAGCTGGGCTCAAAATGGGCTCCTGCTTTGGTTTGAGGGGAGGGAGCACAGCGCCCTGAGCACTGCCAGTGCTGGGGCAGAGCCTGGGCTGGCCACAGGGAATCGCAGGTGCCCTCTGCTCCTGTCTGCCCCTCCAGGGCTGGGCTGCAGCTCCTGGGGCACCAAATCCCATCCCCAAAACTCAGTTCATCTCTCCCCCCCTTGCCAGTGAGGCTGCCTGGCATCAGAAATTGAGCTTTTCCTCCCAAGAGGGGAGGAGTGTCCAGCCATCCCTCATGGCATTCCCTGTGCCCCAACTTCAGCCCTAAAAGCCCTCAGGCGTGCAGGTTAAACTGCTTGATCCGGGAATATCCCCAGCTGGCTCCTGCCTTACCTTCGTACTCCCTCTGCCATAAATCCAGAAATTCTTCACCGCTCCGAGCCCTGCCAGAATATTCCCTGGCACCAGTCGGAGCGCGATAAATTCCCTCATCCCTCTCATCAGAGCCACGTATAAACCCTTCCTCCATGATTCAGGTGGAGGTGGGAGGGGTTAAACACAAATTAAACACCCTGAGATGGATCCTCTTTCCACAGCTCCCCAAAAAACACCAGATCCATGCTCGGCATCACTCAGCCCTGCGAGGATGGGATGGGAGGATGTGGAATTTGCCAAATGCAGGGCTGAATCCGTGGAAAACTGTACATGGAGATGAGGAAGGAGCAGATCAGAGCTCCAGCTCCAGCCAGAGCCTGGCAGCGAGCAGGTTTTACTGCCCTGCAGAGATATATTTTCCTGTCCTCCGCAGCCGCCGGAGCCCTTATTATTCCGCCGGCGTCCGAGCGCCGTGGCTCTCTCGCAGGCAGCTCGAGATCTCAGCCAGGCCTGCTCCGGACTCTGCTGAGGCTTTTCTCACCAGGAGAGTGTTGTCAAAACCCACAGGCTTGTTGCAAAAGGTTTAAAGGGTTTTTTAAAAGAGGGATTGAAGATGGAACCTGCTGTTCCTGTCATCCCAGAGGGACGATCGGCGGCGCTGGGCCAGGCTCCGAGGGATGCTCGGGACAAACTGCAGCTCTGGGTCCCACCAGGACACCAAACTCTTGGATTTCCCCACATTTCCCTGCCCTGGCAGCTGGTTTGATCAAAGAGGAGGCATTTGGCTGTGTCCTGCCCCAGGATCTGGGCATCCTACCCAGGTCCTCCCAAATTTCACAGAATCACACAGCTGGAATCGCTAAGGTTGGAAAAGACCTCTGAGATCATCAAGTCCAACCTTTTAGTGACAAATTTGGTGGGTGCAGGGGGGCCCTGTCCCCTCGGTGCCAGGCTGAAGGGCACATCTGCCCCATGAGGTGATCCCAGTCCATCCCAGCCTGGCTGCCTGCAATTCCAGCTCTGCCCAAATTTTAGTTAAATGGGAACACTAAAGACCTGCACCGACCACAAAAATCCTTCCCTGGGAGGGTGCTGAGGCCCTGGCACAGGTGCCCAGAGCAGCTGTGGCTGCGCCTGGATCCCTGGCAGTGTCCCAGGCCAGGCTGGACAGGGCTTGGAGCAGCCTGGGACAGTGGGAGGTGTCCCTGCCATGGCAGGGGTGGAATGAGAAAATCTTTAAGGTCCCTTCCAACCCAAACGCTGAACTCTGAATTTGGAGAGATGCAATCAGCACAAGCACTTTTTACTGCCCCCTCTCCACCGTTCCCCCTGGCTGGACAGGATCCAGGCCAGAGGCAGACGGATGCACTCACACCTGGGGAAGGAGACTGCCGACACAGGCTCCCTCCCAGCCTCACACTTGTTTTATTGCCCTCGTGGTTATCATAACCCAAATGTCCCTCCTTTTCCATCCTCCCCCGCCCATTTCCCTCAACATCAGATTTTCCCTCCATCACTTCCAGCTCTCTCCCCCTGTGCCACAAAGGAAGGAGAGTTTCCAAAGCTCTCAGCCCGGAGTTTGTCCTGAGTGGGTTTGATGTGCGCAGGATCCAGGAGGATCTCACTGCAGCACATCCAACCCCTCCAGGTGCAAACCTGGAGGGCTCCAGGCTCCCACCCTCATGGAAAACAGGAGAAATTATTGCCAGGAGCTTGAACCCACAGCCCTGGCAGGGTTAAATGTCCCTGTGCCAGCCCTTGCTGTCTCCTTGGTGCTGGAGGTCTCTGAGTTACAGCACAGCACGGATGGACCACAGGAAAATCCCATTTTTTTTATACTTCATTAAAGCCCCCGGGGCACTGGATGAGGGAATCCATCCCCAAAACCCAGCGCTGGTGTGCAACAGCTCCAGATCTTTGCGTGGTTTTGGAGCACTTCCAAAATAAAAACCATTTGATGCCCATCTCCAGGGCAAACAATTGGCAAAGGGCATTTTCAACCCCACTTTTCCAACTGCCCAAGCTTTCCTTGGGGGGCACAGCTGAGGGATGTAAATCTCAAAACTATTCTCTGCTATTTTCTATAAGATGAGGCTTGAGCAAAACTTTTGACTTCTCAGGGATAAAGCTACGTGCTGGAATCATTTTGCTGCTTTAAGTGTTGCATTTTGGAGGGTCCATAACCAAATCCATGGCAGGGAAGGGGACAATTAAATTAATTCCCCCAGATTTTGACCACAAATGCTCCAGGACTCAGATTTTTCACCTCATCTGAGAGCCAGCCCCTGTCCAAAATCATCACTTTTTCCTGGGACAGCTGCATCTTTACACATACCAGCAAGCCAACAGCCCCAGGTCCATCGCAGCAATCCCAAATCCCTGCAGAAAACACTGATTTTTTTTTTTTTTTCTTTTGTCTGGCAGGGAGGATAAAGAGGGAAATGACAGAATTAGCAACTCTGCTGGTGAGAAGGAGCTGTGTTTTTTTAAGGAACCAAACAGCATCCCTGGCTCCTGCACGGACACGGGACACTCTTTGCCTGCAGCCAAAATCCCTGCCCTGATAAGCAGCATCCCCTCACTCCCCCACGTCCCTTTTCCCCCCTCTTTGCCAAGTCCCATCTGCACAGAAGGTCACTGAGTTCATTTTTTTTGTTGTTTATTCCCTTATTCTATTTTCCTGTCCCCAAATCCCTCAGCATTTTTGAGCCAAATCAAAGCCCTGCTATAGGTCGGGTTATTTTTTTTAAATTACTCATAATTAAGTGATTCTTGGCAGGGAGGATCATGGAAAGAGCATTATCCCACAGAGAGGAATTCAGCTAGGAATTTCCTCTTAGCCTCCTAACCCTAAATACATCTGGAAAAACGTATAATCACTTTATTACAGCAGCATTTCCTTGGGAATAGAGCCCTGGAGCACCCCAGGACCTTTATCACAAAACCGACAGCAAGGCCTCGAGCTGCACCTTTGGCTCATTATTTGCTCGGCTCCACCTCTTCTCCTGCCGAAATCACCAGGAAAAACCCTCCAGATTCATTTTGGGAGGGGATTTGAGCAGCCTGGCCCCGTGGGAGGTGTCCCTGCCCACGGCAGGGGTTGGGAAGGAGATGAGGTCCCTTCCAACCCAAACCATTCTGCAATTCCTTATTTTCCAGAGAGAGCATCACCTGTGCCCACACAGTGCTAAATATCACAGGACTGAGCATCCACAGAGAGCTCTGAGGTTTTGGACACTGTTTCCATCCACGCTCCCGTGAGTTACAGCAAAGCCCTGGCTGGGGAAGCAAAGTGGCTTTGGAGAGGGGAGAAAATCAGGAAATCCCTGCTGGAAATAACTGGGGCGTCCCTTTGTGCCCAAGATCTGCAGAGCTGGGGGTGCCCAAGTGCTGAGGCTCAGATCCCGGGGCAGGCAGGGATGCAGGAGGCCAAACCAGCTCTGAGTGTCCTTCCCGAGCTCAGGACCTTAACCCAAAATTCTCAGAGGAGCAGCTTTCCGAGGCTGGGCTGCTTCCCAAAACCTCAGCGCCTCTGGGTGCACAGGCTGCTCAGATTTGTGGATGTCTCACTCTTGGGAGCGTCCAAGGCCAGGTTGGACAGGGCTTGGAGCACCCTGGGATAGTGGAATTAAATGATCTTTAAGGTCCCTTCCAACCCAAAGCATTCCGTGATTCCAAGATTCAAACATCACCCCCAGAACTAAAGGAGCTGAGTTCACACAACTCCGACACGCTGAGCTGCTCTGAGCTCATCACACGCTGGAGTTTAGCACCACTCTCCCAAATAAGCTCAAGGAAAATCCTGTATCCAGGACTGTCAGGTCTAAATATTCATAAGTCATGAGATTCCCTTCAAAGTCGGCAGATTTTTTTGAAAATCTCACTCATACGTTGCTATTATTCAAAATTGTCTTAATTTTTTTTTTCTTTATATTCTATATTTGGCTTCCTTTTGATGTGCATTCTCTTTGGGGTTGTGTTTCCCCCTGCAACCATGTGGGCTTTAAAAAACAAAAAATAAATGATAGCTGCGATTCTGCTACATTCACGCAGCTCTGGATATTAATCCTTAAAACAAAGCAGACAGGAGAGCGGGGCAAAAAATCAGGACAATGCCACAATAGCTGATGGGGAGCTCCAGGAATCTGCCCCCATATCCAAAATCCTGCCTGGAATCCGGGGTGATTTGGGATCCATGTCCTGTGCTCCAGAGCAGGGGCAGGGACCAAGGTGGGGCATGTGCCAGGTACCTTTTATTCTGCAGGTTTGGGTTTGCTAGAAAAGCAGGAGCTGGCCATAAACCCGGAGCTAAAATCCTAAAAAAAAACTGTTTGAGGTGAAGGGATGTGTGTGAAACCAACCGGGAATGAAGCAGCATCCCAGGAAATGGGGAACAGGGACAGGGAGAATCCCATTTCCCACAGCAGCATCCTCCAGCCAGGCTGAGAAAAATAAAATCCTCTCTGATTCCTGTGCTCTTTGCTGAGGGAATTAAAGGAAATCCCTGACGAGCATCGCTGGGGAACACTGCAGTGTCTCCTCGCTCTGCATCCATCCCCAAATCTGAGCTCATCCCGTGCCAGGTGTCTGCCTCCTCCCGCACGGAAAACCCTTTGGATAATCCGATTAAACCGAATGGATGTGCTGCCTGGCGCGGCGCGAGCACCCGGGGAATAAAATCCACAGGGATTTGATGGCTGCTGGGGCATCCTCCGGGGAGAGGGTTTACCTTGGAAATCCTGGAGTACGGAGTTTGGTGTTACCACCGGGGAAAGGGGGAAAAATGAAAAAAAAGGGGAAAAAAAGAAAGAAGAAAAAAGAGAGAGAAAAGGAGGAGAGGAGAGGNGAGAAGAGAAGAGAAGAGAAGAGAAGAGAAGAGAAGAGAAGAGAAGAGAAGAGAAGAGAAGAGAAGAGAAGAGAAGAGAAGAGAAGAGAAGAGAAGAGAAGAGAAGAGAAGAGAAGAGAAGAGAAGAGAAGAGAAGAGAAGAGAAGAGAAGAGAAGAGAAGAGAAGAGAAGGGAAGGGAAGGGAAGGGAAGAGCAAATGTTGGGTGCAGAGTGAGAAACCTCCCCGAGCCAGCAGAGTGTCATTAATGACATCTAATTAATTGTGGATAGAGAGGAGGTTCTGGAAAAGTAGAAAGGTGGTTTAGTGTGGATCAAACAAAGCAAAAGGAATAAGCCAGGCTGCTTCCCACCAGATGTCTGTCCCAGGTGGAGAACTGCAGGGATTTGTGCAGGGTTCAGAGGATGAAGAAATGTAAAAACAAGTGGTTCCACTGGGAGGGTGTGCAGGAAATAAGCACCAAACATGAGTGTTCTCCTTCACGAGCTATTGCTCAGCTTTACCCACAGCCCGGCACGCTTCCAGAGAGGAATTCCAGGAGGATTTGGAATTGAAAAGCCCTGACATTGGAAAGCAGAGCTGCAAATTTGTTAAGACTCGGTGATCTCGGAGGTGTTTTCCAAGCTTAGGGATTCCGTGAGGGAGCAGGGCTGATGGCAGGAGGGGGAATTTGGGGTGTGAGGAGAATTCCAACCCCACGGGCTGGGGGTCTGCAGCCAGGGGAGCCCCAATCCCATCAGGGGGACCATGAGGATCTCATCCTGCTACAGCTTCTGGGAAAGGCTGGCAGTGGCTTGGCTGTGTCCATGCACCTTAAAGAGGCGGAGGGGCTGAGAACTGAAGGGCCCAGGGCTGTTTTGGAGGAGGGTGGTTGAAAGGCAGGGCCAGACTTAAACCTTCCCAGTGAGGGTGAGCAACAGCAGAACAGTCACCCACGGAGGTCAGGGATATTCCTCTCCAAAGGGCTCAACAATGAAGAAAAGACCAAATTTTGGCGGGGCTGGATGGGATACTGGGAAGGAATTCTTGCCTGTGAGGGTGGTGAAGCCCTGGCACAGGTGCCCAGAGAAGCTGTGGCTGCCCCTGGATCCCTGGCAGTATCCAAGGCCAGGCTGGACAGGGCTTGGAGCAACCTGGGACAGTGGGAGGTGTCCCTGCCCATGGCAGGGGGTGGGATGAGGTGATCTTTAAGGTCCCTTCCAACCCAAACCATTCTGTGAACTCCTGATCCCTCATTTTCCTTCATCTCCCAGCACTAATTAACGCACTCATTTACCCAGGGTGGTTAATCAGACACACCAGCACACTCCTCAGGAGTGAGAAGCAGGAGCAGACTCAAACCTGTGCATCATCCTGCAGTTATTCTCTGTCAGCAGGAACAAAAACCCAACAGATTCCAGTGGGAAAAAACCCCACACCAACACCTCACCCTCTGAGAGACACGAGCTGCCCGTTCCAGCCTCACAAGCAGGCGAAGATGAGAGAGCTCAGCCCTCATCCCACCCCTCCTGAAAGGAGGATTTAAACTCCTTTTAGAGTTTGAGCCCCAGGGCTAGGAGCTGTCATTCGGTGCTTCTAGATGCTCTGCAGGTCACAGTCCCAAAAGAAACCTGGGCTGCAGCATCCATCAGACGCTTTGCTCCCCCATTGTGGATTTATTGCATCAAACCCAAGATATTTGGGGTTTTTCCGGAGCAATCCATCAGTGTGAGCGTGGCAGCAGTTCAGAAGGGCAGGACCTGGCTGCTTTGATCCCTGCTCGTGGAGCACAGGTGCTGCTTGCCATGGCATCGATGGTGCTTTTCCTTCCCAGGCTCAACACAGAACTGCCAAACCCCCCGTTTCCAAAAATTTCCCTTCAAAAGAGGCAGAAGCAGAGAAATGCAGCAGGTCCGTCCACCCCTGTGCAGGGCATGGGCTCAGTGAGCTGTTTTGGGGCGGGGCTCTCTCTCCTTCCAGGCTCGTCTTTATTAATTGCAGACCCGGAATACAAAATAGGCCAAATCTCCCTATCTGCAGACAGCGTCTGGATTCTGCTCCCAGCCAGTCTGGCACCCTGAGTCACTTGAAAAGACTTGGGGCTTTCGACGGAGTTTCTGGTGTGTTTGCTGGCACTTGTGATGTCTCCAGTAACCAGAACCACTGTGGAGTCATTGAAGCCCTGAATTTTTCTGTAAATGTCACCTTAAGGATGTTTTGGGTATTTTAATTGATTTTTTTGTTGTTTGAAATAAAGTGGGAAATGCTGTGAGTTTGCGGCAGAACAAACCACTGCCAGCACTTGTGTTTGGAGCCTGACGGAGGGGAGATGATGCTCAGTGTGGAATTCACTCACACCACACCGGTGGAAGTTTTCTGAGCTGGGAAAACTTTACCCAGATCCGAAGTTTTTCTATATAAAGCAATCTGCAGCAGTTGGAGCTCTGCATTTTTGAGCAAAGACCAAAAAAATTACCTTCCCAGGGATCTGGATGGGATCATTTTTAGGATGCAGACAAGTTGCTGCTTTGAATACAACATCCTGGCACTGAGGCTGTAGATCCTGCCTCCTGACTGAGGGGCTATGAATTATTTAAATTTGAATAAGAACCTCCTTTTCCTCTGCCTGAAAATCCTATCCAGGTGAAAAAAAAAAAAAAAAA
>VZRL01000172.1:19506-92329 GCA_013397895.1 Origma solitaria
GATATTTGTGTTCTTCCTTACGCTGGAAGTCCCAGGCTTGCCATGAGTCCTTCGGTGGGACACAAGGGACCTGAGAGCTGAGCTCGATCCTGCAGGGACACACCAAACCTGGAGGCTCTCAAGTTCAGGTCCTTCTTCTCCACACGCATCCAAGTGCTTTCTGCACTCCCCGGGCGTGGCAATGTCCTTGCCTGAAGAATGTCCCAGTGGGAAGGAGTTCACTGTCCACGAGCTCGGGATCCTGTGGATCTCCACGGTGAGCACCAACATCTGCCCCACACATGTGCTGGGGAGGGAAAATTTCTCCTTCTACCCCAGGGACTGCCTGGAAAACTTGCTGTTCCTGCACTGGAGGCTCCTGGCTGTCTAGACACGCTCGGTTACAGGCACTCAAATCCCCAAACACTCCTGCTCTGGCTCAGTGACCCTCCTGGCTCTGCTCCCGAGGAGGGGCTGGCTCTTGCTGCCAGCACAGCTCTCCCCAGCCAAGGAAAAGGCAGGAGGATCTCGATACCGAGGGCCCAGGCAGAGCACTCCAGGGCTGGGGTGGTGTATCCTGATGGGAAGGGAGGGAAGGGACAAAACAGATCCTGCCAAAGGGACAACACTCCTGGGAGCACCCGGAGGGTGAAGGAAGAACAGACACCTGAAGGAAGACACTGGATTTTGGGAACAACTCCATTTTAAAAAGGGACGTGTTTATTATCTGTTTGCAGGGAGGGGATAAAACCCTTCAGCCAAGATTTTTTTTTTAGGAAAACCTTGAATTGTTTCAGTTCTTCAAGCAGGGCTGGGTAGCCCTGCAGTTTCTATTCTCTGGATACAAAAGGGGAAATGAAAAACAGCCAACCCAGGGGCTGAGCAGGGAAAAACCAGAAGTCAAACCTGCCCTCCTGTTAGCTCGTGCCTTCCTCTGGAAAATGGTAATTTTTTTTTGCTTTAGGTGCCCAAGCAGCTCCCATGACATGGGGTAGCTGTGGCAGCACCTCTTGGTGCCTTTCTGCCACTGAGAGATGGAGAGGGACTTTGGACAAGGGATGGAGGAACAGGACACAGGGAATGGCTTCAAACTGACAGAGGGCAGGGATGGATGGGATATTGGGAAGGAATTCCTGGCTGGGAGGGTGGGGAGGCCCTGGCACAGTGCCCAGAGAAGCTGTGGCTGCCCCTGGATCCCTGGCAGTGTCCAAGGCCAGGCTGGACAGGGCTTGGAGCAACCTGGGATGATGGAAGGTGTCCCTGCCCAGGAATGAAATGATCCTTGAGGTCCTTTCTAACCCAAACCATTCCATGATTCCTCCTGGCCCACTCACAGGTAAGGTTTGCTAAACCAAAGCCAAAAGAGACTCCCTTTGTACAGACACAGCTTGGGCAAAGCTCAGTTAATCCTCATCCAGACCCTCTCATCAGGGGAATTACTCAGGCCCATTCTCCCTTCCCTCCCCTGGCTCCTCGGTTCCATTTAATCATGGGGAAATCAAGAGGGGAGAGGATGCTCCACAGCCCCAGATGTGCCAGATGTTGCTCCCTGCTCTCCCTGCCCAGCCGAGCTGCATTTGTGGCCTTTGCTCCGCAGGCACCTCGGCCCAAATGCTGTCCCCCCTGGGGCTGAGGCCAAGCCCTGGCTCTTGTCCGTGCTGGCACATCTGGCTGGGCAGAGCCACAGCTGGATCCCAGCAGCTCCCTCTGGAAGGGGCACAGAAAGCCATCCCTGAGGGACCCCACCAGCGATGGCAAATCCCATTCCTGCTCCCTGGGTCTCTTTCTGGTCCCCCTCTGTCCTTGCAGAGGACAATTCTCACCAGAATTAGCAGATTTTTGGCTCAGTTCAAAGGCCAGGCCTTGCAGTCTCCTTTAAAAATACAGCATTTAAGGCCAATATTCCCCAAAGTGTATTTCTTTGCATATACGATTATTTAATTATTTACAGGCACGTCTATGATTTTAAGCCCTGATGTAATTGGGGTTCTACTGAATTCCTTTCTGCTGTGAAGTGTTTTCTCATCTCAAGCCTGCCTTCAGACAGGAGTTTTCAGCGAGTTGAAAAGAACTATCAGGCTCAGACTCCTCTGTCAAACTTCTGTCTGCCTTAGTTTTACATGAAAGAGATTTCTTGAGCTCCTCCTAAAAATATGCATCCATACAGCCATGCCTTGAAAGGCAAAGAAAAGCAGGAGTCACAGACACCCTGGAAACCTCTCACAAAGATGATTTCCCAGCAGCACAAGCTGCAGTAAGTAGTGAAATTTTGCAGCCAGGTAACACAGAGACAGGAATCGATGCTCCCTTCAGAGGGGAGTGAAAAAAAGACCATAGCATCTTTAATCAGGGAGCTGGAAGGATGAGGAAAGCAGCGAGGGAATGGGATCATTAGGATGATGTGCGGTTCTGTTGTCTTGCATAAAATGAAGGGAGAATAGGCTGAAAGCTGAAGGCTTCAATTAAAAAACACTTGTGGCAGAACTGATACAAAATGCACAGGATTTGGATGACAAGCTCACAGAAGGTCAGCACTGAGAGGCACTGAGGGTTTCTCAAGGATATGAGTTGGGACATTTCTGCTGCTCTGGAGCCAGGCTGGGAGAGCTGGGGGTGCTCACCTGGAGAGGAGAAGGCTCCAGGGAGAGCTCAGAGCCCCTGGCAGGGCCTGAAGGGCTCCAGGAGAGCTGCAGAGGGACTGGGGACAAGGCATGGAGGGACAGGGCACAGGGAATGGCTTCTCTCTGATGGAGGGCAGGGATAGATGGGATATTGAGATGGAATTCTTGGCTGCGAGGGTGTGAGGCCCTGGCACAGGTGTCCAGAGCAGCTGTGGCTGCCCCTGGATCCCTGGCAGTGTCCAAGGCCAGGCTGGACAGGGCCTGGAGCAGCCTGGGATGATGGAAGCCGTCCCTGCCATGGCACGGGTGGGATGGGATGAGGTTTACCATCCCTTCCAGCCCAGCCCCTCAGCATTCCGAGCCCTCTCCCCTGGCTCTTGGGGTACAACACCTTAGCTCTCACCTTGTTCCTCCCCCTCAGCCTTCCCTCCTGCCTTGAGCTCTTCCTTCCTCTAAGGAGCAGCAAAAATCTCTCCCTCCCCCACGTTCCCAACAGAACCACCACTCCAAGGCTGCCCTAGAATCCTGGGATGATTTGGGTTGAAAAGAACCTTAAAAAAATCTCATTCTCACCCCCAACCAACAGCCTTCAACTCTCCTAAACCAGCCTGTCTTTGCTCCCCTGTGCACTGTCTTCCTCCAAGCACAGAATTCCTGTCCAGGAACCCACCAGGACCACATCCATACAACAGAAGTGTGTTTGCCCTACACACAATCCCACAGGAAAAAGGGTTTATATTGTGTTGGAATGCAGGCACAGCTACACACAAACATCCCAAAGCTTCCCGTTCGCCTGGGAGCATCTTCCCTGGAAAGGATTTAGCACTCTCGACTTCCATGGAAGCACAAGAGCCAGCTGGCAAATAACTACACCTAGAAAACATCGCAGATTTCCTTATTTCCCTTCCCTGTGCTCACGCCAACATTTTTTTTCCAAGTCCCAAAAAAAGGCTGACAATTCATTTTAGCTTTTAAAAAATGAAGCTCCTGTACTCACGAGGACTGTCCACAAAAAAAGGGACATAGAATACACAGATAGAAAACAAAACACTGAATTCCCATTATGGAAATTAATTTTAAGAGTCACAAAGCACATTATTCCTGGAAATTGCTTTTATTTAGCAATTGTGTTAACACTGCAAGAAGGCAGCTGGCGTTGAAAACAAACAGTTCAATTTAAAAATCGGGGAAGGGAATTAACTGAAATTCCAGGGCACTCACACCTGAATACGCTCCACTACCTCCAATATTTAAGAATCCTCAATCAAAGGCTTTGGGTTTTGTTTGCTGAGTAGAAAGAGGATAAAAGAGTAAAAGAACCTGTTTATTTTTGAAGTTATTTATATGCTTTTTTTCAAATCAAAGTCAAGCCCTGACAACCAACCAGCAGGGAAAATAAACTGAAAGAGTCAGTGACAATACTGAGATAATATTTTAATTTGTTTTATAATTTTTTTTTCCTGTAAAATGGCTTGTACTTCCACAGGTACAACAGCAAAGAAATTATTCCAGTCCATTTCACACGGCGTATAAAAAGACCAATTTTACAAATATACCCAGAAGTTGAACAGCTGCTAACACTGTTTTAAGGTAAACATCACTCCTCTGTCGCACAGGGAGAGGCTTTTCCTACGGCTGTGTCACACAGAGGAACTTTCCAAGGTTTCTCCATCGTGGATCTCATCCAAGAGGAGAGCCACACCCATTCCTCATCCCCAGGACACAGCAGGAGGGACTTCAGGTGACTTGGAGACTTGGCTTGCCCATCAGGAAAGTATAAACACGCCCCCAACGAGGGAATCTCGACAGACATTGCTTTTTTCTGGAGTTTGCGTGTCCAAGCTGCTCCTATTTTTGTTCTGCTGCCAATAAACAAAAACTGAGCAGCACAGAAAGTAAAGCTCCATCTTCACTGCCTGTCCAGGGTCACTCCGTTGCTCTTCCAAGATCCAAGTGCCTGCTGCAGGCAGGGGGACACAGTTTGCAGAGCCACTGCCACTCCATCCTAGAAACTATCCCCTCTCCACCCCCACCCCCCAAAACCAGCCTTACCTTCTACATTTGTCCTTTTAACTCACAACACCGAGTGTGCAGACTTGGGATGAGTGCTTAGAAAACTCAGAGTAATGAGAAAAATCTGTAAAAAGACACTTGCAACCCCAGGTTGTGTTTTCCTTCCAAGCTGTATTTACTCATTCACCTGCAACTGCACGGATGAGTAGAAAATGAAGAGCCAAGGACACACAAGAGGGTGAAAACTGAGGAAATGAGGAGGAAGAGCCAGCTCAGTTTTCCTACCATGCTAAAAATGGATTTAAATGCCTGTCAGTCCTCACCACAGCCAGATCTCTACCAATGGTTCTCCAACCCCAGGAAAAGTGTCAAGGCTGTGGCATGGATGGACAAAACCAGGATGGTCTTGGAGAAATTTCCTTCCACTTCCATAAGAATGGAAAAATGGGGAGGAAGTGACCAGCTCCTGTGAGAGCACTAAAGGGAGAGTGACCACAGCTGGACCAGATTTTCTCTGAGGGGTGGGAGCACTAAAATACAATTCAGTTCTGTTCAGTTCTGTGCAGTTTCTCACTACGACACACTCAGCAGCTCTGGCTCTTCGCTCAGGCTCTGAAGCCAAACCCTCACATTCCAGGAACTGCCATTGGAACACCAAGGAAGAGCACACACATCTTCTCTGGGACCATCACAGGCTTTCCCTGGCACCCCAGAACTTCCTACAAACTGAGGAGAATCCTCTTCAGAGCATGGATGAGGTCTGAAAGCAGGAATAGCTCCAATCCCATTTTTGACTGGCTCCTGGCATGCCTTTGCTTCAAGGTGGATCTGTCCCCACTGGAATCAGCCCAGCCATGGCTTTCATCTCTTCCAATCCCCATTCCTACCCTCACGATGGAAAAAAAAATAAAATCTGTCTTTAATTACTCAGCCTGTACAGTACAATGACTGCATCTTGATGCACAAAATGACCACATTTGAAAAAAATTGAGGAGAACACAGTCTCACATCAAGCCTTCTGTAGAACTGGACAACAATTCCCAGCAAGAACAGCGTTCACCACTCATTTTATTTAGCCTTCACCACTCTCCCAAAAAGCTGCCAGGAAAAAGGGAAGTGTTCTAGCTCCAGTGTGCATGGATATGACAGATATATTATTTTTTTAAAAAAAAGATCATACTAGCAAAATACTTTTAGCTCTAAGTTATGCAGTCAAAGCTGGTTTTGAAGTATTCAAATAGAATCAACAGTAACAGGTGATAAAATAAAATCTTTCTGGAATACATTGCCAGCATCGGAAATGGTATGCAAGGAACATCGTAACACTGAAATAATGAATAAACATTTAAAACCAAGTTTGAGGGTGGTTCTCAAGTCTACTGACTCCAGCTTTATTTATCCACAAACTCCTTTTCCCTGTCGAGGTACCAGAGCAGAGGAGGTGTTTATGGAGCTGAGGACTAAGAGCTGAATGCTCCATCATTTCACCAACACCTGGCAGCAGGGTTTGAGAAAAATCACATTACAAACCCTTCTGCTTCCCCAGGAAATCCAGCTCTGCAGGACTCCCCCTGGATTCCCTGCAAACCGTGCAAGATTGCTTCCCAAGAAAGAATCCTGCCCCTCTGCTCAGCCCTGCTGAGGCACATCCAGGGTGCTGTGTCCTGTTCTGGGCTCCTCAGGACAGGAGGCACATGGAGATCCTGGAGCAGGAACAGCAGAGAGCAAATCCTCCCCAGAGGATTAAGGGGTGGAGCACCTCTTGTAGGAGAAAAGGCTGGAGGAGCTGGGCCTGCTCAGCCTCGAGAAGAGACACTGAGAGGGGCCCTCACCCCTGGGTGAATATCTAAAGGGGTGCCAAGAGGATGGACCAGGCTCTGCTCCATGGGGCCAGCAGGGAACAGCACAAGGGGAAAGGGCAGAACTGATGCCCACAAGCTCCACCTGGACACGAGGAAGAACTTCTCCTGTGCAGCGAGCCCTGAACAGATCCACCAGGCAGGGAGTAGAGTCTCCACCATGAACAGATCCACCAGGCAGGGAGTGGAGTCTCCACCACTGGGGATATTCCAGAACCGTCTGGACACAATCCCATGCCATGTGCTCCAGGATGGCCCTTGTTGAGCAGGGAGGTGGGACCAGATGAGCCCACACGGTCGCTTCCAGCCTTGCCCATTTTGGGATTCTTAGAGTTCTCCTTCCTGCAGTATTCCTTGTGTTATACAGAACTGCCAACAGCAGAAAAAAGAAGAAAAAAAAAACTTGTTTAAACAGTTTCAAACAGACACTTCCCGTGGATACAAACCATTATCCAGTGCTCTGCTTCACACAAGCCACACACACCAAGCCCGACGGTGCGCTAGTGTTTCCAGTGAGGATTCTTCCAGCACTGTACATTCACTTTCCACAGGGAACGGGAAGGGATATGAAGCCCTGAAGCAGCAATTAAACTGCACCAGCGAAGGAGAAGAGGAAAGCAGCTGGGGAAGGGAGGTGTGTGCCTGGGAGCTGGGCTGTTTGCAATCCACTGGGGCTCAGAGGAGACACAAAGCCGCGCTCGCCCTGGCCAGCCCAGAGCCGGAGCGCCGCGCACGGAGCTCCAGGGCTCCGCGCCCGAATCCACCCAGGAACAGCTCCCGCAGGCGTGTCCAGAGCATCCTTGAGAGGAACAAGCGAAGCGTTTCGAGTCCGGCAGGGAGCAGCGGGAGCCAGGCCGCCTCTCCCAGATGAGGTATCTGCTACACAGGAATAACGCTGCAGTGTGGGACCTGAGGAACCTGCACGGGATTGGGAGCGAGGAAGAGGCACCTTCGCGTCCGGGACGGAGCCGCCACAAGGAACTGAAGGCCAGAGGTGTTTCTTCCCCATCGGGCTGGGCTGCCACTCTCCGTGGAGACAACCACAAGGTCACCTTGTGGGAGTAAGGGCTCAGAACATGGAATCACAAGAGGATCTCTTTGAAAAGGCACTAGGAAGAAGCATATATAGTTTTAGGTTAACAAGGTTTATCCTGTTTCCAATCACTGAGCGGGACAAAACCTGTACAGTTTGGGGCTTTTAGAAAAAAAATGCTGCAGAGTTATGTTGTTTTTTTCTAAACAGCAAAAGCGTAAAAAGAAAAGTAAAGCTATTTTCAAATTATTAAAATGCTGAACATGTATACAGCAAAATTATATTAAAAACAGCAGCAGACAAAGTCCATCCCATCACCACTGGCAAGGGACATGTAAAATGTTTATAATGTTAACTATAAAACAATTTACAACCAAAATATGAACAGGCCAATTCAAGTATATATATATATATATACAGAATATATTAAAATCATATAAATTATATATTTATACAAAGGGCACAAATATAGCAAAAAGCTATAGCTGATTAAACAGAACTGAGCTTGAATGATAAATTTCATCTAGAGATGTTATAGATTTCTCCCAAATTCTTTTTTTTTTAAACCTGGATAGATTGATACCTCAGATACCAAGAGTACAGAATGCATAAGTAAAAAAAAAAAAATCCCACAAATCAAAGAGTTATCATTCTGCATGAAATGAGTCTAACAGTGGGCAGGGTACATCTCATATGAAATTCTGATTTAATTATTTCCATAGTAAACATTTATCAGCACTCTTAAAAAGTCACAAATTTCAAGTGATCCACTTCAGATGTACCACCCTGGTGCATATATTTGATTACATTTGAATGTTGTTTGATTTGCAAATATTTGGGGGAAAAAAGAGATACAAACACAACTCAATCTGCAAAAGAAAAGGTGACAGATGGCAGCAAGTTGAAAAGTGAACAAAAATGCTAAGCTGAACTGGAAATGATGCTCTCCCTTCTAGTCAAAATGCTTCAAAGTAAGCTTAAAAAATAAGTTATTTTAAATTCTTTTTTATTTCAAAACATAACAGCAAATAACCGCAATGCACTGAAGCTCTTGAGAATCTAAACAGTCCCAGCCGTGGGCTTATATTTAAACACAGTCTAAGTGCTTTCCTGAATTCAGGTTTATGTAAGTAAATTCTGTATCAGCTGTACCTGAACCTCATGTCGTGCTGTGGCACCACCACAATGAAGCCTGGACGCATCTCTGGCTCCATCAGGGTGCCCAGAGAAGCTGTGGCTGCCCCATCCCTGGGAGTGTCCAAGGCCAGGCCTTGGGGCAGCCTGGGACAGTGGAAGGTGTCCCTGGCCATGGCAGGGGTTGGACCTGAGGAGTTTTAAGATCCCTTCCAACCCAAGCCATCCTGGGATTCTGTGGGCTCCGCTCAGCCCAAGGTGCAGGGCAAGGAGCAGTGAGGGTGAGCGATGTGAAGCAGAAATAAAAAGGACAGACTGCACACATAGACAACATCAGCTTAAAGCCCAGAGCTAAGCACGGAAAAGAGTAAAGTGGTTTCACCAGATGCAGGTTAAATGGGGAAAAAAAAAAAGAAGACAGAAAATAATCAGCCATCTCCCATACCTAATAGCCAGTGGATATCTATTACACTGAAAGGAAATCAATGCAAACAGGATTTCCTCAGTTTCAAGTAATCTTTGATGCCTTTTTGGCCAGCTGTGTTATACCATAATAGATATTTTAATAGCTTTTATCCTCTACGCTTTAGGCAGCTAATTTTTCTCTTACATATCCAATTATCTCTAGTGAACATTCACCTATGGTTGTCCACACATTCTGTATTTGCTCCTTGAGAAACTATTCAAGTTAAATTATATTGCAAATTAAAGACAGTTACATTCTGTATGTTCCTTCTGGATTTGAAAAATAGGTTTTAAAGGCTTGTCAAAGTTTAGAAGAAAAAACCTTTCCATTAAAAAATCTTAGCTTAAAAAAATCATTTAAGACACCTTTTTTTTGATCCAGGGTACTAATAAAAAGATTACAAATATACTACAATTTGACCAAGAAGACTCCATGAATATGCTGCTTTTGAGCATGCAACACCACTGATATCTGTCAAGTTCCAGGTATCAATGTATCCCAATTCCACCACAGTCCCTCCGTTTCCTCATGGCTTCCCCATCCCAACCCTGCCACCCCTATTAATAACATTATAAAAAAAGGTAAAATCTAGAGTTAGTGGCAAAATTTTTCACAGTAAATCATTAACGAAAACTTTTATTGTGGTCATTGCAAAGTGGTTTCTCAGTCGATGGGGCCCTGAAAGATGAGCTTGACGCAGTTGTGCTCCCCGGAGAGCTGCGTGGCGCAGAACGGGCAGGCGGCGTGGAACGCGTGAGTCCCGTGGGGCAGCGGGATCTGGGACCAGTATTTGGCAGATTTCTCGGAGCACACGTGTCCACAGGGGGTGAAAGCGTGGGTGGGAGGCCCGGCGTCCACGTAGAAGCCGGCCTCGCAGCCCAGCCACAGAGGCACGTAGGGGCCCACGGTTCTGCACATGGGGCACTCGCGCTCGTTGGCTTCCGTGTCGCTGCGGTGGCCCCAGTTGTGGTAGCCGTGCACGTGGCCGCAGCTGAGGTAGGCCCAAGGCTGCTTCTCCTCCACCACGTCCTTGCGGTTGATGCTGGGGAAGGCCAAGGTGTTCAAGCCCACGGGGCACTGCGGCCGCGCGGCGTTGATCTCCTGCCGCAGGGCCTCGATGTGTTTCTGCGTCGGCGTGTGCAGGAGTCCGTCTGCCGTTCTCCACAGGAGCGTGGCCCCGCACAGGTCGATCAGGGAGCCGTCCTGAAGGATGTTGGTCTCGTTTTCTACCTGGTGGCAGGACACAAGGGGAGGTGCTTCAGTCTGAGAGCTTTTACAGTTCTGCAACCTCATCCTCAGCATCACCCTTAATTCTGATTGCTGTCCTATGCCCCCCCAGCTGCCTGAATCCACCTCACCTCTTAACCTATATTTAGGATTATAATGAGCACCAGTCTCTTATTCTGTGCTTGTACAGGAGGATTTGCATTTCTGGCTGCAATGCAAATTATTACACACAGTCCTCTCTTCAGGCCTGCAATTCTTTGGGAAAGGTATTAAATTACTAATCACTCCCTACCCCTGAGCATGCACTTTTTTCTCCAATATTGATTCTCTATGCGCCTTTGTCATATTTCAGTAAGTCCTGATAGACTGAAGGAAAGACGTGCCATTCCCTAAGGGCTGCATTAGCAGATTTGCTCCTGGAATTCTTTGCCCACATAGACTGACAGAAGCTGCTCACACAGTAAAAAAATCCTTTTTGGACTAAAAACTGCTACCCAGGACAGAACAGCTGTCCTGCCTCCTCTCAGATACCATTTTTTCCTGGGGTTGTGGCATTTTGCAGAAGCATGAACTCCCAGAGTGTGCCTCAGCAGCACAGGTACCTGCATGGCTTATCACTGCAGCAGACTGAATTACCAATTGAATTTCTCAGGTGACAAATTCTGCAACTGAAGCCACACAGGCTCAGCCTGTGAACAATTACCCACCCCACTCGTTAGGCCTTTTAGTTAATGAGGTATTCCAAGCAAACACAGCCCCAGTGTGCACTGCCTAAAGGCTTCTCTCTGATTAAAAGCAGATACTTAAAACATTTTCAAGGGATTATGCCAAACACACATTGCACTTGGCTGAAATATTCTTTATTTTAATGTCACAAACATATAAGCAACCTGTGCTTTTGCTATCAGTTCATTAATGATGAATAAATATTAAAAAGGCTCTTTATAAAATTAAAGAGAAAAACAGACCTATTGCCTGGCTTTATACACAGAAAGTATGCAGAAAATACCACTAATGCAGAACAAATAGCCAAATGCAAACAAATACATTAAGTAGGTCACATGAAATCATCACATCTGCCTAAGAATACTATGAATGACAACCAATGTGGCATTTACATTTTAATCCAGTTTAAATTCACAGATTAACTGTGGATCATCCTTGCACAAAACACCTCAGTGGTACAATACAGACTAGAGATAAGAGGTCACCAGTGCAAAGTAATTCCAGCAGAAAAATTCAGTGGTTCAAGTAGAGATGAGAGAAGCCTTGATTTGATGCTCTTTTCAGATAATTCCTTCACAAACAGCCAAGCAAAAAGCTCCCTCATACACAACGTGTTCAATTCATTATACAGCCTGCATTTGGTTTTATGAACCCAATCAACGAATACTGATCACATCAATACCAGTGTGCCATGTAATTTTATTTAAATGAGAATTCAAGTCATTTTGGATGGAGGGAGGGGGATTCATTTGTTTTGCTGTGCCTCTCTTTAGCAGCACTAAAAAGGTGTTTTGCTAACCACGTACAAAGGCTGCAATTGCCACATCATCTGTCCAGGTCCCCAGGCGAAGTTCGCCTGCCACCATCAGTGTGACAAAGCAATTTATGTCCTGCAGGGTGTCTGCTGAAAGCAGAACAGCCCGACTCCATTGCCCTAACTCTTTCAGCAGTCAGTTTTCTGCACAGCCAGCGGCGGAGTTGGAAAGTCAGTTCATGGAACTTCTCTCCTGGTTCCATGTGTCACCAGTCTCTGGCAGCTGAAATCTCTCACTTCTGGGAAAGGCAAAGGCCACCCTGCCTCACAGGAGAAAACAGGAATATACCTCCAGGACTTCTCTTACCTTCCTAGTGGCAGGTAAATCAAACAGAAGCTGCCTCACCCAAACTGCTTTTGCAGGCAAGCGGACTCTTCGGGCAGGACTGCAAAAGACAGCTCCCCATGCAGCAACTTCCAGACACCCCCATGTCCCCGGAGAACATTCCAGAGACGGACATTCCAGAGCAGAGCTAATTTAGCTTTCACACTCTGTGCTATCTTCAGTTGGAAAAGTGGCATTAGCAGAGTTTTTAGTGTTCTCCCATATGATCAATAACAACAGCAGTGCAAAATCTGCTGAGCACACAGAGGTTTGGATGGTTGCAGTGCCCACTGCTCAGGCACGGTCACCCTGGACAACACGCATCCCTTGCTTGATTTTAGTCACTTCCACTTACCAGTTTGCCCCTCTGCTGAGCAGACCTGGTCTCCCGGAGCGTGTACACATCCCCACAGACAGAGATCTCCCGCCACACTCCGGGCTTGGACTCCTCCGTGAAGCCTCCTTTGGGATGCATGACCAGCACCCCGTTGGTTGTCAATCCATCCATGTGGCCATCAGGGTTTTTCCACTTGGCTGCTTTTTCCTATGTGTGACAGTCACAATGACTATCAAAAATACATCAAAACAACCTAAAGAAAATCCACTAACAGTTACTAAAGTGCAGCTTCATTGTTAAAGACAATTATGACCACGAGTCTCTGCTGGTGATAACTCAGGCACATAAAACTGCAGTTTCTGCTTAACACTGCAGCTGGTGCATCGGAGTAATAAAAGTCTAATGACAGTACAAGTTATCAACAAGTACAAGGAGATTTGGGGGCTTGAAAATAACAGAACATAAACCAGAGATTGCTCGTAACATCATTATTAGCAGTACTTACACCAAGAAATATATTTTTAGACGAGTCAAAGCCAGCTGCAAAGATCCGTGCTGTGTACGGTGGGTTCCTGTCACACACGATCCTGCAGGCAAATCTGGAGATGGTGCTCTGGGTAATCTGGGTTTCATCATTATTTTGACTTCCAGATATAGTATCTGTTACTACAAAGTCTATGGGACTTTCTGTTGACCTCCCAACCTGCAAAAAAATTAAGATAATGGTATAACTAGAAATGCCCAAAGGAACATGAAGCATTGAGGACAGAGCTTTGCCAGGTTAATATTGATGACATCAGTAAATTATTGCCTACTGAATTTTTGGATGGCAAGATCCAACCAGTGATTAACCTGTATTTACAGAAATACATCACAGACGTGGAATGACAAATTTTCACTAACCACAACCAACGCTCATGCTTGCTTGAAACAAATCAACCCAGCGGATTTGTTTGATAAGAGTACTGTCAACAAAAAAAGTATTATCACCTTGCTGCTTCCTCATCGAACCACAGTACATTCCTTGCCACTACATTCTGCCAGTTAAGAAAACACTGGCTTGGATTCACAAGTTTTATTCACATTTCCGGTTCCAAATTAATTTGCCATGAAAACAAAGGACTTTTTTTAGACTCAGAACTCGGATATTTTGATATGTCATAACAAAAAGCTACCCACCTTCATATTTTCAGGATTTGTAGTCCCAGAAAGAGGAGTTTTCAGGCAAAGCCCACAATATGATTAAATTAATTCCTAATCATGCACATGAGTGACTAACAGAACTTTAAAAACTCTCTTCAGCAGAAATGAAACAGACTTGGTCAATACACAGGAATATTTTTCTAGCTTGCCATGTATAAGTTTTAATTCTAAATCTGGAAACATCTGGAACAGAAAACTTCATGAGTACATGGATGGAGGGATCTATCTGCCTTTCAGATAGTGAGGCTTTATCAATATTTCTACAGGCAAATTAGTGTTACACCAACTTTGAACTTAAATGGGAAAGTGGAGCTGAGGAACAAGAAGTGGAACAGAATAATAATTTTATAGACACCTTGTGATCAAACAGAATTAGGAATACTCTTCACATGAAACTACCTTCAATATCAGGTATCTACATTGATATAAAATAACCTCCTCACTAAAAATGATCTCATTGTCCCCCAAGAAGTTACATTCTGCTTAGATCTTGCTCTTGAAAGCCACCTGTGGGGAGCCATGTATGCTTCCATCATTAACAAACATCTTTGCAAACTAAATTTGCTGTAAAGGAACGTTGTTCAAGAGCCAAGGAATTTAGTGTTATTAACGCCTAACGCTTGCCACAATTGAACTGATTGAAATAGTACAGGGATCTCTGCTGTACTTCCCTCCTGCTGCAGGTTCTGCTTTGCAGGGTTATACTCTAACACGTGTCAAAATTCATGTCTTCAGTGACACATCCAGTTACTGTCTCCGTACCACAGGTCTGAGCCCAAGCAGAAAATGGGATGAGCTCTCTGCAGAGGAAATACTCAACAAGGCCTAATCAAAAGTGTACATTTCAATTTCTCACAGAAAGTGTCTACTAGAATACCCAAGAGACAGAGTTTAGAAACTATTTAATATGGGATATTTCTGATTTATATAACTTGACAACTTGAAGCTAAATCTTACAAAGCAATATTCCTCTTCCTTTTACAGTATTATTTCTAACAGATTTCCATTCCCCATCCAAAGCAATTCCTGCTATGAATCAGCACCGAGAAGCAGCAGGAACCTCATGAATAACTTTTGACTCTCTCTCTGTGCGTGGAGTCTCTTAAAGGACAATCAATAACAAATATGAAATTAATTCATTCATAACAAGTTTCTGCCTCTCGCAGTCTCTGAAATAGATCATTCTCTCAAAGCTTTTACATGCAATTAGAGAAAAGCCTGCCTCATTTTTCTTTAAAGGACGACAATGCACACAAGTGTGTGTTCCCAGCTTTTCTTACATCACACTAATTTTTCACCATGAAATCTAAATATGTCTGGATACAACCATTAAAATCTATAAACAATGCTTCTATGTGGTTTTTAAGTCTCTACAATGACATGTTATATTTTATATAAATACAACAATTCCTTATCTCATTTGTGTCACAGGTATGTCTACGCAAAATCAAATATTTTAAATATTTGGTTTTCTTCCCTTTCCCTGTTGAGAAAGCCTTCCAGAGGATCAGTCTCATGCACTGTGCTACTTTTCAGCATTAGAATTTACTTGAAGAAGTGGCCTTCAAAACCTGGCAATTTCCTCACGCTCTGCATCAAGCAAGGAATTTGGGTTTGAGATCACCTGAAAAGCAAGTCCCTAGGGAATAAATGAAAGACTTGATGTTATCAACATCCACCCTCCGAAACTCTTAACTCATCTGATGTTGCAGTCAGACTAGAGTCACTACAGACCTACTTCCATTATTCAGAGCTGCTCTTCACACACTTCATTACTCATTTTTCTCTCGTTTTCCTCCGCAGCGCAGAAGACTTTCTTCTTTCTAGCAATTTCAGGCTGTATTTTGGGACCCTTCTTGTTAACTGTGTCATATTATTTCCGTAAGTTACTTCCAACAAGAAAACATAAATCTCCCAAGCGCTGCAGAAGGCAGCGAGCGCTGTGTCCTCTGCAGGTGATTGTTAAAGGCTGTGTGAGAGGCAGCAGTGCCTGGCTTTGCTCGTGTCTGCTGTCAGTCACAGCAGTGCTGTTAAAACACTGCTCCTGACACGAGGCAAAACCTGCCAGCACTGAATTTAACAGCTGCAGGTTCTTGGGATTCAACAGAATTTCACTTTGATCACAGCGAGGATTGGACTCTGCATTTTCTGAAGGGCTGTTCTTCAGAAAAAAATCAATGCTTCGTATTGAATGTACCTGCTTCTTGTATAAATTCGCAGTTATTTAGGGTTGGAGCTACACATTTTGGTCCTCTGTAGTGGTATGAACAGGTATAATCAATCCATTCTCATGCCATCAAACAATGAAGGAACAGATGCAACTTCAGCTAATGCATCACCAAAAGAATGGTTAAACTCTGAAAAAAATCTTCCTTTATAGCAGCTCATGGACGCTGGAGCAGAGTCTGGGAGATGCCAGACGAACACACTTGTACATTCTTTTTGTAATCAAATGAAGAAATTTGATCTGGATGGCACTAAGACAAATGTGCACAGTAGCATTTGCACACAGATTTCATTATAGAATTACATTTTAAAAACCCAAAAAACAAACTACAAACATCACAGCAGAACAACAGCTCAGGATGCACAGTGGGAATAAAGGAAAAAAAGCTAAGTGATTTGCCCAGGATAATACGTGTTAACAGCAGTCCAAGTAGGGCCTCAAGGCTCAGGATAATCCTGTGGTCCAGGCATTATCCTTCTCTTTTCAACTTCCACATCCTACACAAGCCAAGAACACACATTCGAAAAGAAAACAGCAAATTCCAAGGATTGTCTATCCCAGTGATGCTTGACCAACATTGAATCTACTCTGAAACAGACACGAAATTTGTCACCATGGACCACAGGGCTGCACGAAACATCCTCAAGCAACTTTTCTCCAACAGATTCACGAGAACAGTTAAAATCTAATGGCTCATATATATACTGGAGAGCTCTTCAACTGCTCTGGCATTGCTTCAGTGGGAAATTATTGCCACAGTCTACCAGACCACTCCTGTTTCCATTCTGCATAGCCATCAACCCCTTGAGGACAATGCATGGAACGCAATCCTCAGGAAACAGCCACAGAGAGCAGAAACACAAACCAGGACACAGCACTGGGAGGTCAGGCTGAGATCCACAGCAGGACCTCCTACACCTCCCAAGACTGAAAATCTTGGAATCTCATCCCCCCAAAAAAAGCTGTACCCACCACTAGGACATAATGCAATAGCTGTCCATACAATATGCCCAGAAAAGCATATTGTATACATATGTATACAAAAGCATACTGCTGTTCTGTAACTCTTTATTCATTTTTTACTATACTCAAGAAGGGGGGGAAAAAATCCAGCTTTCAAAAATGGTTTTTCAAAATTTAAATCCAGGAAAAAACTTCACTGGAGCTACTCAAGAGCTAAACAAGTATGACACAGTAACCCCAATGGATGGGTTACATTTTTCTTTCACTACTCAACATTGAAAAACCTATTTCAGTTCACCCTGGCTGTTCAATCCTTTATTCTCCACCAAATGAACAGGACTGGGTTTTAATCAATTCCTATTTGGACCTAACAGTTTCAGTTACACTGGGAAAATTTAATATAGAGTACAAAACAGAAGTCAAGAGAAGCAAAGACATCTCCAAAGAGCTATTTCCTCCTCTGTCAATAGAACTCAGCTGCTGACCCTTCTAAGTATGAAAGCCTGAATGAGGAGGGGTAACAATTCATGGTGAGATGCTCGAATTAGAGGTCTCAGACAAGACAGACCTGATCAGTCTAGAATGAAAAAGGTTCTGCAAGTTTGGGTTCCCGAAGTTTGAAATCTAAGTTTGCACAGGATTTTTGCTCTCTCTTATTATACATAAAAATAACCATGGCACAAGAAAATCACTCGGGTTACCAGAAAGTTAAATGATGCAGAAAACCACAAATGCATACAGGGGACAGTGAGCATGTGTTGGATAATAGATGGGAGCTTAGAGAAACTCAGCCCAGTGCCCCACACCACCTGAGAGATCCGCACACCCCACGGGAACATTTCACCATTCTATCACTGCTTTGTCTCCCCCACTGCACAGCTCCCACATTCCCCTCCCCGCCTTCACTTCTACCTGCCTCCTTCCCCATCCCGTGTCCTACTCCTTCCACTTCCCTTTTACTCCAGTGATTAACTGGAGGGTGATGGGTGCAGTTCTGTGCTCATTCGTGAATCCAAACAGAGCACACATCTCTCTCCAGTACTTTGCAGAAAAAGCAGAGTACACTTAAAAGCACTAAGTCAGTAAGAATATTAACAGATGCTGGTGTGGGTTTGTAAAGGGCAGAAAAATGCAAAATTTTGACGTGCTCCCATATTAATGCAGCTGGGCTAGACCATGGAGATCCCACAGATCCCAGAGAATACCCAGAGGATAATGCAGAACCGGGGTTCCATATGTTGCTTTTCAAAAACATTCCAAGTATTTCAGAGCCTTACCTGAAACATGTCTGTATCTTTATCATGAATATATTCTACTATAACTGTCTGGCTTCTGGATAACGTGAAAGAGATACTGTGATGGCCTTTCGAGCTGATTGCCTGGTGAATAAAAAAAAATAAGTCTATTACAGACAAGAATACTGTAATCAAACTCATTTTGCTACATAAACACCTTTACTAGGATCAGGAAAGCAGTGTATCATAACATGTTATTACAAGGATGGGTAAACACATACAATAGGATTTTTTTGTTTGTCTTTAATGGAAAACCCCAAGCTGCACTCCTTTGTTTCTAGTTCAGAAGTACCCAATACTTACATTTTTACAGTTTAGATTCCAAACACCTTTTTTTCTCTGGAACTATATTCAGCTCCTAACCCCTTGTAGCAACTTGTATCCGAGCAAAGACTTGGAGCTGAGGGAGTTTTGGCTTGTTTGTTTTTGAAGCAAGCGAGCAATAGAACCAATTTCCAGTTAAAATCCAGGATTTCAGGATTATCATTACTGTTAAGTAAATTTATGGTTATATCAGAAAGAGCCCAGCGATTTTACACAATTGGTGACAAAACCCAAACACTTTCAACATGTTTTTGCTCATCAAAGTAAACCGGGGTCTATAGATATGGATTTAGCATCAAGGAGTAAATAGTATTTCAGTATTTAAAACAAGACAAGACAGCTCCTATTTTCTACTTTATCTTACCAAGACTGAGGGAAACAAGCTGAGAAACTGAAATCTCTTGGCTAACAGGGAAATAGATGTAAATATAAAGTCCATATAACCACACACAGTTCTGGAAGGTAATGACTGTTACTGCTCAGAAAACACTTTGCAGACACTTAAGCAATGAATTAATAGGTTAATTAAAGCTTTCTCCAGTTTTCAGCTAAGGGGATAATTTTCTCCAAGAGGTTCTCTCACTTGCTCCATTCCTTTACACTGCCTTTCACCTAAAGAATTCACAGATAGGGATGATTTAACTAAACAACTAAATATATTCTACTCATCTGCCTGCCATCTCTCACAAAAGCCTAAATTATGCCAAAGCTACATCAATTATTGAACGAATCATTAAAAATCCTTCTGAATGCTGGAGGTATTAAAAACATCTATGTGCATACTAAAAGCCTACTAAGGGTTAGCAAGAGTATTTGACACAGAATTATTGAAAACACATAATGGAAGAATTGTTTTTTGCAAGCCTCACACACTTACAACAGCAGAGACTGCTTTTACAACATGCCTCTTGCTGGAGGCTCCAGCACCTGGTCTGGTGGAAAGTGTCCTTGCCCATGGCAGAGGGGTGGAACTGGATCATCTTTAGGGTCCCTTCTCACCAAACCATTCTATGATCAGGCAAGAGGACCTTTTCCAGTACATTTTTTTCTGAAATTAAGCTTTTAACAAAACTTGAAGACAAAGTCGAGGAGTTGTAACAGCTGAAAAGTGATGTAAACACACTTGGTAATAAACAGCAATAGGCAGATTCTGAATTTCCCAGATTTTTTAGAGTGTTTTGTAGTAACCACTATACTGGCACACAGTATGTTGCAAGAATAAATGGCACCAAGATGCAATTTGGATAAAATCAGAAACACTGTGACCTGCCAGGACACTGAGCTGTGGTATGAAAAGTTTTTCCTCTGTGCCTGTTTGACAACTAAGAAAGGGACCTCAAGCCCTGGGCAGGTCTCAGGTGTTCCTGGAATATAAAAAAAATAAAGTGATAATCAGGAGACCCTTACTCCTTAAGTCTTAAACTTAATACAGCAATAATCAGTTTATATCCACATTATCAGATATCACCATTTCAAACATCAGAAAGCAATCGCTTTTACACACAAGATTTCAGTAATTTCCACAAAAGTGTGTTGCAGCTGGGACACAACAGAGGACAGGCCATGAAGGTGACAGTCCTGGCTGCACCTCCAGCCACTCTGTAGCACTGACCAGCAGCAAGAAGGCAAAATTCCCAGGCAGGGATGTGTGCCCCAAGCTCATGCTCTTGTCAGACAAGCTGTGGGATCAAATGGAAGCTTTGGTGAGAACCCAAACTGAAAGTTTTAAGGTCTGATGGAAAAAAACATGGAGGGAAATACGAGGACTTCCTGAATTACTGAGTAAGGTCATGCCCTACGCCTACAGAGCGCAGGGCTTAGATATATTAATAATACTGACCAGGGTCAGTGTGTCCTCTGAAATTCCAGGGTAGGACATAATCTTCTTCTTTTCTGTGTGCTCTCCTTTCCCCTCCCAACTTTTCCTCCTCATCTACTTCCCCTCCTCTTTGTTTTCCGCTATTTATACCCAGTTATTTTCAGTGAAGAAATGCTACATTTGATTTCCTGGAATTGTGTAATAGTTTTTGGAAAAAGCCAAGAACATTGTGAGAAATGTTTCAACTTGTGTGCTTTCACAGCCTGCTCAGCACCAACAGTTGCTCCAATTCAAAGACACTTTACAGGCATTTTAAGTGCTGGTCTCAAAGCAATTGGACACTTTCAAGTTAAAAAAACACAAAAAACAAACCAAAAGCAGCAGTATTTTAGAAACTATAGAAAACAGTGGAAGTATCCTAATAAAACACTATTGTGAGTGGAATGCAGACACAGGTGAAATCATAAAGAATTTTGACTGCTCGAGGAACTATAGAACCACACTACTACAAGTCCCAAAAGAGCACTGGAGGATTGATTGCACCAAACCCCTTAAAGCTGGTTTGTAGCAACCAAAATAACGAGTTTCCCTTTTTATTGCTTTTAGAATTCCAATTTCCAGGCTGTTTTTCCTGTCAGCAGGATTTCCCCCTCACACCCCTTGATGCTGTCACATAATTGCCCTGCTGTAGCAACTGAAGTCCTGAGAAAAGCCTTGACTCCCACAAGAATTACAGCAGCTTCACAAGTTCTGGCAGATAAATTCAGAGTTTCAGGCTGGACAACACCATGTCCACCTTCCAGGCAGGAAATAGGACAAGGAAGAACAAGAACCTGGCGCTAAACTTTACCTCTTTCTCTTCACCTCAACCCCAAGGCTGCCAAGATCCACCAGGGGAATACTGGATATTTTCAAAGCTTTTTCTTAGAATCCACCAAGCTTTTGAGTGAGTGGAATTGTAGAATCGTTTTGGTTCTAAAACACCTTTAAGATCATCAAATCCAACCACAAATCCCAGGGTTGTGGATTCACCTGAGTAGTCATGGAAGAGAAATCTCCCTTCAGGCACTTCCAGCATTTTGGGCTCCTTTACTCTTCCCTGAGCTTACTTTGAACAGTTTGTTCCTATCTTTCAGGTTCTTAAAGGTTTAATGAAAATTATCAATTGAACAGGAAAAACAACCACCCTGAATTAGTTTCCAACAGATACAAATACTGGAAAAACCTTGAAAACATCCATAGCCTGAGCCTATCAAGCCAACCCAAACCATGTGGCTCCAGCACATCCCACCTCTTGCCCAGGAGGAATGCTGGGGGGAGATAGAGGCTGGATGAATTCAGCTGCCAAGATCAAGTAATTCCTTTCGGAGAAACAGAGAGCAAAGTGGAGACGAACTGAGAAAAACCCTATAGAGGAACAGGGGGAACAAATAACAGCAGCAAGAGATTTTTCCGGAATAATTCCACTGCGAGTGACTACATCCAGTTATTACTAATCCTGAAGGATTAAAAAAAGTATGAAAGCAATAAGGGAATCCTGAGGTGCCAAATTCTACGTGGCATGAAGGGACAGATTTCCCCAGCACCTTTCCAAGGCAGAGCTTGTGTTTGCACAGCAATCCATCCCTCTCCATGGGGTTTTCCAGATGGAGGCTCCGAGCCTCACTATATGTTGAGCCAGTTAAGCTCAGCAGGAAGATTCCTCCCCATTGCTCAAGGCAAACCCCACAGCTCCCCCCACTATTTCAAGATTTGTATTCCAGCGATTTCGGGTCAAAACTGCCCTATTTAATCAGAGACTGAAAGGAGAAGGCCCATGACTTCACTCCCACAATAACATGGCCTAAGCAAATACTTTCTATTTTTTTTTTTTTAATTTTCAACTTTGCTAGAAGCTCAGATTTCCAGTTATATCCTTCCTGCTGGCTGGAATTACACTTGGCCTTGGTTTCTCCCCTGCCTCCTTACACACACTTTTTCATTCTCGCTCCTTTCTCTCCGTTTTGAGAACAAAACCTTGTTCCAGCACTTTGCCCTCACAATCAAAGCAGCAGCTAAAGGCTACGACTTACAAATCTGTCAGGTCTCAGAGGAGCCAAGATCAAATAGAGATCAAACAGAGTCTGCTTTCCCAGCAGCAACACTGCAACTCTGCCAGCCCCTGAATATCTCAGTCCATCTGAATTTTTTGCTCTCCAGTCTTTCCCCTGGAAAGGTGGACGCTATCAGTTTTATCATAATTTCAAGAAGTGAGAAAATAGAATTCCCTCGCCCCACATAAAATCACCTCATAGATAAAGGGAATAAGAATATATAAGGATTATATTTAAAAGCAGTGTTTCTTAGTGCTCTGCTTTTTTAGCAAAGATACAGAAAAAGGAGGGAACAAAACTAAAACTTAACAGATCTCCAAGAGATTATCCCTGAAAGCAGAATGGCTCTTCAGTCAGATTTTCCACCTTTGTCTCCTACACTGAATTTGCATCTTTCCCCAGCCAGACTAGGATGCTGTCCTGGTGTGCCACAGCAAAGCCCTGCACACTGACAGAGCTCTCCTTCTCCTCAGTCACCTCCAGCCCCGGAGTTCAAGAACAGGTCAGGAGCTCATGGCACGATTACATCAACTTAACACTATTAAGTCAAACCTTCCGTGTCAGGAGTGTGTCAATGAACTACAGAAGCAGATCCCAAAATTCTCAGAGCCTTTAGGCTGCTGCTTGCAAAGTTTGCAGGGAACAAGTCTAATCCACTTCTAGAAATAGAGATTTTATTGCTTCCTCCTGGCTTGCAAACCATGTTTCCAAGGAATGAAAAAAAAAAATAAAATCTCTGCATTTGGAAATTTAAAATTAGTCATTCCCTTGTGCCAGGTGAGCTCCCCAAAGACGGCAAGAGGGATTTAATGTTATTACGGTCACCAACTCTTGTGCACTATAGCAGAAATAAAAGCTAAAATCCATTAAGAAAGAGGCAGATGTCTCACAGGAAGGGCTGCTTCATCAGAATAGGAGTTTTAGTTTAGTTAATTAGGTTGGATTAGGACAATAAAATGATTTATGGGAACACTTTAGTTTTCTTTGTTGGTAGTCAAGCTGACCGACACCACAGTGACGTGTTTAAAATTAATGACAGCAGAGCCTTCATGAGTTAAATGCTTTCGGACTTGGCTGCAGGCCTTCCATTGCTTTTATAAAAAGAGAACACAAGAAACACTCAGGGATGTCAGACAAAAGATCTTGCAACTTAAAAGGAAGCTTTAGCCAGCAAGGAAGGAAGCCTTCAAAAGCGAAGAACACATCCCATTTCCACTGGATTTTTGGACAGACCAATTGCCAGAGCCAGCAGACTCTGAGTTATCGTAAGAAAACATAACAAAAGCTCATGAGCATGAGCCACTGATATTTTACACACATCAGAAAAGTGTGTCCACTTGGGAAGTTTCCCAGCAAATGAAGACAAATGCCAATTCATATAACATTAGCTAAAGACTGCCTGCAATTTTACCCTTTCTCAACTTAAACCCAATAGTAATTGCCCAGAATTACTGCTTCTCCAACACTACATTTCAATACATTTACACTGACCTCTGCCTACTGATACAGCTATTATATATACACTTTAATTTTCTTATAGCCTTCTGCAAAGAAAGACACATCATTATGGGTTTCATGTGCCTGTAGGAAGGCTGAAATATCTGAACCAACCAGAACCACTGGCCCAGCTCTTTAACTCTGCATCTGCCTCCTGCACAGCTCCATACGAGCCCATCCTTCCACATTTTCCCCTTTCCTTATAAACATTACAACTGCAACAACATCTATGCACTCATTTCTGAAATACCAATCTTAACACCTTGTCTGCGTCTAATACTTCAGCTGTCAATATTCTCTTGACAGCTAAATGAGTGTTAGGAAATGGCCAAAAAAAGACCAAGAGCCAGTAACGGCATGTAAGGAAGGAAATGTGCCACCATAAAGAAATTAAATTTTGTCACTTTGAAATGACCTACATGTGGCAATGTCTGCAATCCCTGTCACAATGAACAAGTTGAAACATGCAAATGACAGGTCACCCACCCCCCTTCAATTTAGTGAATGCACATCACCCCCCAAACTCAAGGCACATGGGCTTTTGAATACACAAAGTCAGCAGAGTGTGGTTTATTTACACTTTTTATGGCTTTTGAAGGACTCACAGGTTTGTTCTATGCACCCTTTCCTGCTGAGGCTGGAGGGGGCAGAAGGGACAGCACATTTATCTCGAGCACACATCAAAGCCATCTGCTCCAAGAGCACATGTGGGGTTGTGCGCTGCCACTCGAGCAACTCCCCATTTATCAACTCAACAGGCAGGTGTTCAACCATTTTCTCCATTTGCTGAAGCTGTGCTGTTTTAGACAAGCAGCCAATACCACACACAGCAGCCTCTCTAGAGAGGCAGCTTCAAAACATGCTACTCCCTAATTCTCTGGTAGGGTACTGCAAGAAGGAAGGAGGCAGAAATGTGAAAGTTTTCCTAGATAAGCTACTGTAAAGCTATGTCAGGCCTGATAAGACACTTGGCTGTACTCAGCTTTTCAATAGTAAGCTACTCCTCAAACAAAAGGGAGTATTCAAAACATCTTCAAAATGCACAGTGGGTGTCGGTGAAATTGCTCAGATTGAAGTTAGGGGTCCAAACCATCATTTTTGCAGATGCTGACTAAACCAGAGTCCTACTTCATACCTAGGACTCCTGACCAGCTCTGGCAAAGCAATCCAGGTTGTTTCCCTTAAGGAAAAGCAGCTCAAAGTAGACATCAGTTTATACCAACAGGCACCAACTTTATGATGCAGTAGCTCAGGAGTTGCTTTGTAAATCACCAACTTTTGGTGATTGTGGTGATTGGAAGGAAAATGATTCATAGATTGTTTCTGTAAAGTGTTGGTTCACAATCTCACATTTTCACTTTTCTAACCTTAAAATCTTTCTTCTGTCCATGGTCAGTAACATTGAATTACAAGTGATCTTTCATCCATCTTTGAAATCATCTGTATTTTTCCTCCTTCACTCAGCTTGCTGAATTTCCGCCCCCAAGCAGAGCTAGAGACAGCTCAGAGGCATCACACAAAGCTGCAGCAGTGTCAGATACATCATCTACCCAAATCATAAATCATCCTTCCCAAAATCCAGAATCCTCTTCTGGACAGATTAGTGCCTGCACATTGCTGTAACACTTTCTATCACAGCTGCTCTGGAGCCTCCTGCTGGGAATCTGTGCCGAGGACACATTTCACCTGCTTTGGAGACTCAGGAGACATTTCTGTTTATCACTGTCCTATACAGAGTTTCATCTCTTTGATAGGAGACCTTAAGTGTTGCTGTATCAGACTGTCACATGCATATTTCTGGGAGTTTTGCATTTTCTTATATTGGCAGTCAACAATAACTTATCAATACTAAAAGAAGTTCCACTACTTCTCATTTACTCCAGCAGGAATTATTTTTTCATTGTCTCAACTGATGACTACAGAGTATATGGAGATCCCCCACTGTATCGCAGCTTAGATTTCCATATACCTGTCAATACACATTACAACCAAATTATTAAGACTCTTTTTTGGACACCAGTGAGACCTTCCCTTATGTGTAACTTTCTGCAAAGCAAAACTTCTGACCCCGAAACTCCTGGCATTAATTCCCCAAGGGTAGGATTTCTCTGGGAAGACTACAAGCCTATAGATTTAAACATGAAGGCATAAACATCATTTTGTCACTGCAGCTGGATCACATCCCCAAAACCCTTGACACACCCACAAAAATATCAGTAATTAGAGAAGGATGCAACAGTGTTTGTAACTGAACATTCTGGTGCCAACAGTCTACAATTCATTTATACACATCAGGAACAAAAGCAGCAGATGCCTGGCTACACTCATGTATTTGGGTATGCCAAGCACACAAAATAGCCACAAATTAGAATCCTTAACTAAAAGCCAGACAAAAAAAAATATAGTGATAAAGTCCCCTCAAGGGCTTCTATCAATACACAGACTGAAAGATTTGTACACTCGGCTCATCAGCAGTGAATGCTTCTGTGAATCAAAGCACCCCTGAGCACCAAGCTGTGCCTGCCTGCCAAAGGAGAGCACATAATAACACCAGGAGAAGCTGCAGATCATTCCACAGCGCCCTGAAACTATAAACTGCATCTGACACAAGTCAGTTTTGCATTAAGACAGCCAAAGACTCTCCAGGCAGTTACCTTAACAGACCTGTTAAGCAGCTGCACAAAACTCTCTCAAGAGGGAAAGAAAAAGCAAATTCCTCTTGCCAAAAAGCCATTCAGTGCTTCTAGAAAGCAGTTATATTTTATGGAGCCCATCGAGGGACAGAAGCTGCTTTCTAGAAATCACACTATAGCATTTTGTCCTGAGAGGAGGCACTCTTTGATAGAACAAGCCCAAAAGTAATCAGGGTCCTTTTACTGGTCCAGGATTCCTACAGGAACTGCAACAAGTCATTGCAAAATGGACTTTGTGGCAATTTCCTCTGTGGAGACTTTCAACAACAAAAAACCAAACAAACAAACAAAAAATCCTGTAAAATAGTTCAGTTAAACAAACTTGACAGCACCTCTAGCGAAAAGTACGTTTGGCCCACCTTTCAAACAGAGCGTCCTTACTACAGGAGATTTTTGGGGCAGAAGGCACAAGACAGGTAAATCTGTAGGATCTGTCCCTTACAGGGATGAAAGGGATGATGTGACCTCTCAGTTCACTAACACAAGTAAATAGCCCACATCCTGCACGTGGAAAAATATCTCTTTGGGTCTCTTTAGCCCTACAAGTACACAGTGAACACAGTATGTCTAACCTTTCCAGTTCTCATTTATACACATTGCCAAGCATCTTCCCGTGCACAGCTCAGAGCTTACTCCCACTCCTTATGCACAACTCAGTGTATTTAGAAACACACGCACACTCTGAACTGTGTTTAACTGAGCTACTTAAGTGACTTAAGTCAACAAGATAATACATTAAACAGCAGTCAGAATTAAATCCTGATTTACGTGCTGCACGGGAGTTGAAAAATCAACTTGCTAACAAGTGGGATGCAAGGAGCTTTCCTCGCCACATGCGCTGCTGCCAAGCTCATTTCAAAATGTAAGTGACTGTAAACCCCTCTGGTGCTGTCTCTGAATCTGTGCAGAACTGAAAACAAGGCTGGCCCCGATTCCCAAACCTTTTTAAATTATCCAAGGGAGGAAAAAAAAGGCAATCTCTGCAGCCAGATGTCACGGCTCCGGGAGCATGTGGGACCCAGGACTGCCTCTCCATCTTGCAAATTGAGGAGGACAGTGAGAAAGCAACAAGTACAAATGCCATTCTAAGTCACTCACCAGAGCTACAACAAAGTGCTTACAACCAAATTTAGGATTCATTTATCACAGAATGTTTTGTCCCTGGGTGTTACTCCAAAAATGTTGCTGTCCGAGCTACCAGCCAGGTTCACAAAACACAGTCAACACCAGTACAGGGAGGTGGTGAAAGCCACACACACAACTTCAGCATCTTTGTATATTTACTAAACTTCAGTGTGGAATAAGGGATTGGGGAAAATTTCAATATCAATAGCACACTGCTGAGCAATGCAAGCACAAAAGAACTGTCTGAGAGCACTTGAGCCAAAATACAGGTCATGTCTGCCACTAAATAGCTGTGATATCAGTGTGGAGCCAAAAAGAACTTTTACAGGAGAGTCCAACACAAACAGCCACTGTTGTAAATGTGCCACATCCTCAGTCCCTGTGCCCAGAGCAGAGGGCTCTGCCTCATGGTTTATAAAATCATGGAATTGTTTAGTTACATTTCAAACCCCAGGGTGTGAAAAGGCGAGCACAGGGCAATTAACAGCCAGGAAAATTCAAGTCTGGAGACAGGCGTTTGACGGAGCAGCCACATCTGCTTCACTCCCATCAGATAAAGACCACCACAGCCCATTACTATTCTGAGTCGGTAGCAAAATCCCTCCCTTTAAAGCTTTGGAATGGAATAAATTTAGCTTACTTTCGATTGTACTGAAGGATATTCTGCAGCCCAATTCCCAGTGTTCAGAGAAAGTAATTAGAGGATTAGTCGCCTCTATTGGTCTCCATTCCTGTTATTTTCATTGTGTTCTCAAATTCGAATCTTCTGTCGTTTTGCAGTAAGATTGATACAGACAGAGGAGAGGAAGCGAAATTTATTTCCCCAGAATTTAAATCTATCACGCCAGCTTAAAAATTCAAGCCACAAAGATTCGATTTAAAATTTATGATCCTGGAATTTGGGTTTCGCAGGCTGCACTAGATGCATCCACATCAGGAAATTACCACTTATCTTTTCTGCAGTTTATTAAAATTTAAAGCAAGCTTTACAGGCAACTTGCTTTCTATTCATATGTAATGTCAGATAAGAGAACAGCTCATCAGAAGCTCTGCACTTCACACAACATGATTTTACCAACATGATATGACCTGCTTTGCCCCTCTCCAAAACAGACAGAAGCACAGCAGAACTCCATCCCATAGTAACACATTTTTTCCTGATGTACCTTTAGTAATGAGAACCAAATTATCTGAACACACACACACAGCCAAAAAGATTATTTTAAAAATAAAAAGGTAGAGCACAAGATTAGAGTTGCAGGAGCAAAATTATGGGATATGTCACTATTTCTATGAAAAATACAGTACCCAGTGGTGGGTGGGATTTGGGGCTTTATATTGAATGAAACAGACACTAAGAAACAGTATTAAATAATGGCACAATGCACTTAGCAGGCCCACAGTGTAAATGAGGCAGAGTTTTAATTAGGGTTATAGAATATCCAGTGCTTCCTAGGATAAAGCAGCCCACATTTATACGGAGAACAGGTTTATGAAATTACATACAGGAAAAAGCATTTCAAGGACCCTTTTTTCCCCCACAGCATGCCTGGGTAGGAGTTCTTTATGTAAAAATTAATTGTGTTTCCCAGTATTAACTGATTTAAATCATGTTTTTAATTTGGTGTCTTAAACTACTTGATTTCTTAAATCAGTTGTTGAAGCTGGATTTTAACAAGTAGGAAAATATTTGCTGTGTTGATTCTCCTCCTGGCAGGGCACTGAACCACACTCTCATGCCAGTTAATTTAGCACACAGCACTATCAGGCTGCCCACAACAAAGATGATAAATGCACTCAATATTATTGCTTAATTCAAGAAAAATCCCTGAATTTACACACATATTTCTGAGAGCTTCAATAGCAGTATTTGACATGTTTCAAAGCACTTCACTATCCACAATTGCACAGCTTTACTGAGAGCAGGACTTGGGACAGCCATTCCACATTTCACACACAACTCAGGAGATCACTGCTTACTCAGCCATCATGTTTATGCTGGAGGTAAGAAGAAAAAAGTTTCCCTTCTGCAACCCTCTGCCAAAAACCCCCTTTTGATTTTCCAGAGAGCTGCCCCATAAATCCCAGAATCACCTAAATAATTTCCACTGTCCCTTTCCTCTGCACCCACCCTCATCTCCAAACTCACCTGCCCTTTATGTTCCCTTGACCAAATACCTAATGGCAGCTGTCACATGATTTGGAAAACATATATTATACATATAAAATTAAAAACATCAAAATCACAAGGCTTTGGGTGGAATATTAGTCAAATTCCTGTGCACTTTTGGAATACCTGGATGGTATCCAGAGAAAGCCCCAATACTGGGCAAATGGTGAAGTCAGCTGTGGGTGAGTGAATTAAGAAGCAGCTCCAGTGATTCCTTGGAGCAAACACTGTCTACAAATAAATTATCAAATCATCTAATGCAGGCAGTAGAAAAATAATGAGTAGTCTTTTTTTTAAATAAACAGCAGTGGCTGTGAAGATCAAATTACAAGAACCCTGCCACCACTGTGCTGAGCAACAGAGTAATTTAAGAATAGTAAACGTGGGAAGCTACACAAAAATCAATTGATTCTTTCACAAGGTATGAACTGTAAAGCTACAAAACCCAGCAGGAAGCCTAATTAAAGACAACAGATGAAAATGGCAATCCAGATCAAATGCCAGATAAAAAAAAATAATTAAGAGCTTACATATTTTTAGAGCAAATATAATAAATGGAAATCCAAAAAGATAATCTCTTCAAAGTCAATATAAATGAAGAGTATATTCAAATTCACATTTAATATAATTATAACTGAAAAAACTTACCCATTCTTCTAACAACCACCCAACAAGCATGTACAGATTCACCGATCCTTAAAAACAAGAACTTAATAGCACAGCAATGCTGAAGAAATGCAGACCACAGAGTGCAGTGCCAACACAAAAATTCTTTTTACATACAAATTGTACACAAATAGTTGGCTTTACTTAAAGAATTCCTTTCAAAAAAACACAGCAGAACTTCTCTTGAGTTCTGTGAACACGGAAGGAAGGATTTGAGTGTCTCAATAACTAAATGCATCCCCCACCTACAGCATGACTTCCAAGCACCTCTGTCTCACTCTATCTTGTCCTATCAAAACATTCATTTTCGCATTGACCTTCCAACATTTTATTAAATCTCTGGGATAATGACATGTATTCTTTAACAAGCAAGGTAATATGTAGAAAATGTTTCACAACTAAAAAGTGTTTTATTCAGCTACATTAACCTATCCTGTTCTCTCAACCTCTACTATTATTATTAATACAGCTATTACATGTAATAGGTAATTCAGAGCACCTTTTATCACAGGATCTCATTTTGACCTTTTCGTTTCCGTACATGGCAACTGATGTAAAATTATTTCCACTCAAGAGATTTGCCCTCTGACTGTTAAGTCAGGTCAGGGAGAGTGGATAACAGGGATTTAAAGTGATGGCACAGAAGCTGTAAACTGAAATTTGTGGTTGATTACAAACTACATTTTATACTTCATACAGTATCATTCCAAATTTACAATTCCCCAGATGAAATATAAACTCGAGTTGGAGGCTTTTTGGTATTGGATTTTGTTGTTGAGCCTCTGTAAGTGTAGCAAATAATCCCTTAAATCTCACATCTGCTTTGCCTAATGAAGCACCAGGAACAAAAGGCCCCGAGAGCTGAGAGGGTTTCCCTGCACCCATGAAGGCACAGGGCTCTCAGCCCTTCCCGGCACACAGAGCTGCAGCTACAAATCACATATGGGCTCTAAAGATGGGATCTTCCTTTAATCTTCCCAGACTAATGCTTCCCACGTTTGTTTTTTCCCCAAATTATGTACACAGAGACTGTCCTCTTGCTAGAAGCACCATCATTTTCTACACCTAAGGAAAAAAAAAAAAAAGAGAGAGAAAAAAAAAGAAAAAAAAAAAAAAGCTCCATTTTGCCATTTACTCACAAACAGCCATAATTTGTTTTTACAACAGCCATTACCCTTCCATTTCACACACTGCACACAGTGACTACTATAGCACACAGGAACATTTTCCACCATTCTCAAAACCCTGCAGTTACTGGGACACAAACTCACCTCACCCTCCAACCAGACCCTACTGACAACAGTGAACGCCTGCTTCACAATAACCAAGTACTTTTGCACACTTACTATTTTCTCCCAAAGAGCACTGAGAGAAATGGTAACTTAGATTTTTAAATTCTGAATTATTTAATCAGGTTAAATTTTCCTCATAGTAGCTGTTTTCCAAAGTCATCCCATGTCCCCCATATTGGTTTAAGTGCATCACGTTTGGCTAAGATATTTCAATCTCCTTCATGCTAAGTCGATTTCATCAATAAATTAAGTGTAAACACATTAAATTAAAAGCAAACCAGACTTCTTCAAAGAGCTTCAGCTTTCATAGAGCAGCAAGTGAAAATATCTAAGCAGTTGCTGGAGTTCAGAAGCAAATTTGTGAGGCACTTTCTGCCAATTTCTTGGGTAGTTGTGGTGCGTAACTTGTGGAATAGCTCATTTAAGCTGCCAGTTTTCATTTGCTGCTGTACCAGGCAGAGTCTCTCCACTCCCTCCTTCAAATCAGTTTTGCTACTCCAGTTTGAATCCTCTCCAGTATTTCAGAATCCTTCTGAACACTTGACAGCAGAGCTGCCCACGATTGGTTAACGCAGCCTCATCAACATGGACTGTACAATTCCACAATTCCCTGCTCATCCCAGTCCAGAAATCCATTTCATTTGTACCAATCGGAGACAACTTTGGTTTCCAAGGCACAGTCCCTGTTGTAACAGCTATAGGACGTACTGAAACTCCCCAAATATTTCACTTTGCTGGTACTTTGGTTATAGTCAATTATAACTGTTTTTTTAAAAAAAACCCAATCATCAAGCAATCCAGACAGCTCCATGCAGCTGTTTCATTTTATTTACCCTTCTGACACTTGAACTGCTCCAATTTTGTCAAATTAAGTTTGTAGGGTTTGTTATTTGGGGTTTTCTTTGTTGTTTTTTTAAAGTTTTCTTTCATGTGATGCATTTAATGCTGGAAAATTGCTTACTACTACGGAATCCCGTTAGCAACCAGCTCAGGAATTCAAATTTCACAAATAATTTACCGGGATGTAAATTAATTAATACCCAGCTGATAATGGTGAAGATAACATCACCTAAAGCTCCTTTCCATTTCTCTCTTTTTGACTTTTCATACCAGCGCTCAGCAGCACAGCATTCCCACCGTGCACACGGATCTGCTCCCTCGTTATCCCATTTTCCCTTCCAGCTCTTAGCCCATTAAAGCTCTTCAGGAATTCCCCACTGCTCTCACTCCAGCAATCAATTACGGAGCCAGCGGGCGCTCTCGCCCTCTCTCTTTAGCCACTTAGGATCCTTGGGAACACACTCATTTAGAAAATGGTTCTTCTAGGAAGTCCTCAATAACGCAGGACTCATAACCCCGCAGTGAGCAGAGCAAAGCTGCTCTGCTCTTTTCCCCAAATACAGGCAGCAAATGTGAAAGGGATGGAAAGGCACGGGAGAGGTGCTGGGAGTGCTTTGGGAAGCACTCACCTTCCTTTGCGGAAGGCACAGCCAGGCTCCCTCCCGCCCCCAAAAAACTCCGAGAATGCCTCATTACAAAAAGGGACCCAATCTAACCCAAATGGATGAGGTATTTAGGACCCCTCTCTCATGAACAGGAGGGTAAATAGTTGAGAATTCCCCATTCCTCCTTACTGCTTCCCCATACACGTTCTCAAAGTGCTTTTTACTACATCAACATCTCATTTACACTCATAAGTCACAGAAATGTCAGATTCCTTACATGATTATGCAGGTAAGCAAGGAATTCTTGGGACTAGAAGCTGTAAATGGGTTTCTCACACTTGCCGAGCTGCTTACCACACTCACCACAAATTCTTTACCTGGGTGCTCTACCTCGTCTGCAACCCCAGATACAAATCCCACTTGCGGAATGTTGGGGCCATCCTTCATATAATCCATCTTCCACTGAAATGCAACAAAATAATGCACAACACCAGAGCATTTAATTCTCACTGGCCTTGGTACATCTTTTCCCCTTCTCCTTGCTGAGAGCATCTGAGAAAGCCAGGATTTGCGTCCTGCCAAATCTATATATTGACATAATCTCTTTTAAGTAAAATATTTTGAATAGACCTCTCCACATTACCGCTATTTCTAAAAATAAATATTGAACAATAGCTAATGCTCACTTTCCAGGCACGGAGCACTGTGAATTGCAGGTAGCTACTTAAGTACATTCTTTTCAAAATATTATAGACACTCCCTTAACAAGGAGTTATAAATGCATGAATAAACTATTCAGTTCCCCTGACTTGCAGGGGAAAGATATCACTGTGGAAAAAGAACGATGTCCTACTAAAACACATAAGCAAAAAAAAGAGCATTTATCTGTCAAAAATTTATTTAAAGGGTCTTGAAATACCAGGTGTGCAACAGAGACAATTTTCTGCAGTGGAAAGTATAAAAGTAAGACAGTTTTTGTGTCCACAACCAAATGTATCTTCATTATAGTCTTGGTCTGCCACTCAAGCCTCAGCTTTGATAGCGAAAACTGTCATATCAAAGGAAGTTTAAGTGCTATGAAAAGACAAAGCACTACCTGAAGAAGGAAATGTTACGATCAAGTGTAACTAACAGTCTGGAGGGTCTGAAGTATTAAGTACTTGCCCTCAGGGTTGGATCAGCAAACCTAAAACTTGAGGAAAGCCTGCTTAAACCCCCACTAGTCCATCATGAAATTGTTGTTAAGAGTGTGAGGCTTTAAGAGTTAGAGCATTTCGTGCCTGTCAAATTACATTAAGCAATATTAGAAACAGAGCAGTTTAAAGCCATTTTGGGGCTGGAAATGTCCCTGCCTTTGGCTGATAGCAGTGGAGGAGCTGATGCTGCAGAACTGTCGATACTTTCACCACATCACTATCAAACGAGACGGTTTCAATACTACAAGGTCTGTCTGAACTCGCACAGATTCTCCCGTTACTACAACAACGGCAAAAAAAAAAAAAAAAGCAGGTAAATGTTCCATCAGCAGGGATGAAATATTACACACACAGAGAAAATAATAATTTGTTGTGTCTGTTGAATGCTGAACTTCACCTTGCCAGGACACGGCAGCAGGGAGAGAGGAGCTGCTGTAATGAAGCCCCACGGGAGTACAAAGATAGAGATAATTGCAGCTTTGTCTCACTGCACATCAACCTGACTAACTTCTGTTAGGAAGTTCAAACACCATCTCACAAATTAATTCAAGATTTTTATTTTTAGTGAAAAACAAACAAAAAACCCACACGGCACTTATGGGGAAGGCATTCAGAAAAGAACAATGCGCTGGAGTTGTAAGAACAAAAGGAAGACATTCCTCCTGCAGGAAAAAAGCTGAGTTGTTACTATGAGGCTTCTCCAGTGCAAACACTCCAGGAGAAATGAGCTGAGATTCCGTCCCAACCTGGAAAGATTCATTTTATTTGTGACACCGAGAGAAGACACATCAGTGCTGTGCTGCCAGACACACAGATCCATGACTGACACTTTCTGCTCAGACTGGCTTCCAAGGAAAAGAATAATAGTTTTGAGGAACCCATAGCTATGAAAGAACAGCATGCATCCTACATTTTTCCCTTCAGTAGCAAAAGGCCTCCGTACCAAGGAAAATCTCAAGACAGCAGAAGAGTTTGAAGTGTAACATGTAATTTTTAGTGCTTGTCTCTGTGCATCTCACTTAGCAAAGCAGGAAAAGTACTGATTTGCAGTAAAGCTGAAAGAAGTGAGCTGAAAGAGGTGATCTAGTGTAACTAATATTCTAATTACAGAATCACGTCTCTTAGGCCAGGACTCCCCTTCGCAGAAACATGATCAAACAGCAATGCAACAAAATCCTACCATTTCCTGTTTTACAAAGTTAAGATGCATTTATTCATAAAGATCCAAAACTAGGAGTCCGTGAAGATTTTAGGAGTTAAGCCAGACCCATTAGGGCTCTGAACTACTTCCATGAATACAGGCACTCAAAACAAACAACTAAGAGATGAATTTGTACTTCTTTTTAGATTATTAAAAATCTTCTCCAGATCTAATGTTATATGGAATATTCTGTCAATACATCCCCTCCATTCTGTCACTGCACTGCCACAATTTGTGTTCAGAGACCAGCAAAGAAACTCACCATGGCAAAAACAAGGTTCTCATTTTGCCAGCTCAAGAAAGAAATAAAAATCAAATGTTACCAGCATGGAGCGGCAGATCAACACAGTGCAAGTGTGATTGTTACCAATGAAAACTGGGACACATCAAATCTCACAATTCCTGAGCACACTGGACTATTTTTACTTTATGTGTATTCCAGTAGGAGCAGGGCTCTACACCAGTAGTGAGTGCTAAGCACAGTGCATACATGTTTTATATATTAAATGCAAAATGAGAAGGAAAATTCTCTTTTAAAGCCCCATGAGTACAGTTTTAACATTTTTCTTTCCAAAAAGAAAATGTTCAGCAATGTTTTCCTAAAAAGCTCAAAGGCATCTCACTGATAGGCCAACCAGAAAAAGAAAAAAAACCAATGTCTAGACTCCTTGTGTCCCTCACTTCCCAGGGACAAAAGAGCAAAGAAGAGGAGCAGCACAAGTCAGTGGCAGGAGATGGGAGGTGTGATGGGAAGGAAAATAATAGCAGGATTTCAACCCAGCCTTTCAAAACAATTCAATAAATCAAACACCCACTTCTTTACACTCTATTAGGTCTGCATTTATAAGATGCACAGGAGGTGATGCATAAGGGGAAGAAGACAAAGCACAAGCTTCTGTATCAGTTTATTTCCACATTAAATGTCACCCTTTCATAAAAAGTTCATATTAATACATTCTTCCACAACTCCATCACAGCCTGATTCTGTATAACAGTTATTTAAGAGTGCGATCCAACCCCTTCAGCCCAAATTTCTGATGCTTTAAAATCTTGGCAAAACTGGAACTAAGTCCCAACCCAACAACTTTGCAGCAACTCACCCAGAACACCACATCAGAGAGCAAGTCTCACTGTTTACACAGACAACCAACCCGTCTGCCACTTGACAAGGAGAGGCAACCTGCCTCAGACAGGTATCAATCTCAGTTTCTGCCAAAAGCACTTTAATATAACCACAATCCCTATTTTCAAGGCACAGTGTTTTCCCCCAATGTGAAGCAAAACATACTCTCACTGTAAGAAATTATTAATAGAGAACTAGTACAGCAAGGCACAATCATTAATTAGATTAATACAGAACTGCTGATGCCAAAACATTTAGCACTTTTTTGGCCTTTCCACTTCACACGCAATTTCTTGCTGTTGAAAGTTATCTCACTGAATTCCGAAGGTGAATCTTATTCCACTTCAAGTCGTCCATGAGCCTGCATGAAAAAGCATTCAATCATCATCAGACTGGCTAAAGTTAGCAGGCACTAAATAAATAGATTTAAAAGCAGTGAATGTTTCTTAAGAAAGGGTTGTAAGTGTAAATTACAGGCCCCTCCATAGTTTGAAAGCCTTCTTTAACACTTGTCATCTGTTTCATCTATTTCAGTAACAACAAGAACACGGTATCCAGATCAATGCATAAACAAAAAAAGAAAAACTAAAGAAAGCACATAAGCAGCAAACCATCACGGCAAATTGATGTGCAGGCTTTGGCCAGTCTGATGAGACTGTGAATACATAATATTTGAATGAGGAGGATTTCTGTTTTAAAGAAAATCTACTTTTTATCTTCCCTGCTCTTCAAATACAGAACAGGAAAAAAGTTATACAAGTGATAAGGAAGAGACATTATGTACCTGTAACAAGTGTCCTAAGCGCTCTCTCCTTCCTGTTAATCAAGCCTGAGAAACACAAGACTGAGATAATCCTGGAACGCTGGACAGGCTGATTAGATGTAATCTGTGTATCTGTGATTTATGAACTTTTACTGGTGATAACAACACATTTCACAAGTAGGCAAGTGAAAGCTGGGAAAGTACTGCTAAAAGACAGCCTGTGCACCATTTATGTACAATTAACAAATGATTCTGGGTATGACATTTCCTTGAAGACAACTTCCTTGACTTCAAAACAAAGAGTATCCGAATCTTGGCAGGAGTACAAAAAACGACTCTGCAGACACTCGAGGTTTTGGCAGAAAAATGACTGAAGGACAACAGATTAAATGAGGCTCCCAAGATGTCAAACATCCCATGCACACAAACTGGCTCAAGTTCCTTCTGGAGTGACCTTCAGCCAGGGTTATATCAGCAACTAAGATTCCAAAACTGCTATGACCTTCTGGACACATCTGAGCAGTGGTGCCTTGACCAAATCCATTTGCTCTAAATCAGCATGTGCTGCTCAGCTGAGCCACCCGAGACTGCACTGACCCCGCACAGCCCAAAACTGCCTTCAGCATCTTCCCAAATAATCCAGGACAGGCTCCAGGCTCAGCCTCCATCACCCTGACAACTGCTTCCTCCACAGCAAGTGCTGCTGGCACGGCTGGGCTGCCAAGGGAAGGACTGTCTCTAGTGCATCTCTCTCAAGCACTGTTGTGGGGTTTTACCCAGGGCAAAGTGCCCTATTCAGAACAAATCTAGTCAGGACTGTTACCCTTGAGCTGGGAGGAAGACTTTGGGAATCACAGACCATCCAATTCCCATTATTGTTCCACCACCAATGCTGCAGCCAAGCAGCACCTGGCAAACACTGAAGAGAATGGACTCCTCCTGTTGTATCTTACATGGGTAAGATAAAACATCCACTTGTTGAGGCAACTATCACCTCTCAGCATCTGCATATCCCCAAATCCATCCTGGGGCAGAAGTACCGCTTGTTACATTTCAAAATCTTCTCCTTTTCAAGGATTTGTCTGAAGCCATAAAAGCCTTGGACTGAGGAGGGTGCCTCCATACTCCCATTTCAAAGTGGTTCAGTGCTTTTAAGGCTAAATGAGGTAACTCACTGCCACCAAGTAAAAATCAACTACTACTCCTGGAAGAACTACTCCAGGAAGAAAATTACTACTCCAGCCTGGAAGAACCTCAGTGCATTCACACTGCCACACTGTATGATGGTGTTCCCCCTTGCCATGCACATAGAGATTTTTATTTACCATTATGGCTAAATTTTAATCAGTGGATTTTCTACACAAAATTTCTCAGCAGTCAGAGAAAAATCAGAGCCCCACCTCTACATTTAGCAAGTACATCTTCATCTGGAGATGAAAAACATGTTCCTCAGCAAGAGACCTGTTTTTATACGTATCACATAACGGCACAGCGATACTCTCAACCCCAGCAGTATTTGCTACTACAGTGCAAAGATACCAAGAGACAACATTAAATAACCAAGGTATTTTTAACCAAGGAAACGAGAGTTATACAGTTAGTTCCCAGTAACAGGCAAGATCATAACACAGGGATATTTTAAGACATTTTAGCATGGGCCGTCTCTCACGCAAAATTGCAAACATTTTGTTTTGACTTTCACAGTTTATTTATTACACTCAAGTAGCAACAGAGTCAATTTCTGCGACAAAACACCAAACAGAAAGATTTGAGAAAGCTTTGAGGGGGAGGGATGAATTAGGGAGAACACTTTATGCGCTTTTACAAGTTTCGCAATCCAGCTTTCCAAGGCCAGCTTTTCTTTGGGAACAAACTGGGAGCAGCTGCCCATGCTGAAGCAAGGTCAGCTTTGCTCCTCCCTGCCTCCCACCTGGACCACCAAGGCACTGCCTCATTGCTGACCTCCAGCAGCAGAACATTCTTTGGTGGCCTGAAAAAGGGAGACAGACGTATGGCAAATCAAATGTTAATGTAGAGATTACAGAGAGGGAAAATTTCTGCGTGTTTTACACAGTAGCCTATTGTCGGAAGTTTATCTTGGTAAATGTCATTATAGGAAGGCTACAAGTCAAAAGTAATCCACAAAGCCTCCCCAAAGTTCCTTTCAGGCCCCCTTCCAGCTTTTGTGTATTTGCTGTCACTGTCCTGTTCAATATTTCCTCCAAACCTTTGCAGAAAATTCAAAACTAGTAAGGCCTGTATATATAAAGTACAGTGCCTCAAAGGTGCAAACTACAGAATCAGCCCGTAACTACTGAAGGGTTTTTTGATCATTCACACCTTTTTTTTTTTTTGCATTTATGGAGTACAGAAAAGGTTTTGCTTTAATAACACTCGCAAGCTCTCTAAAACCTCAAGCACAAAAAAGGCACCTCTCCCTCATCTTCTCTCAGCCATACGATCTCTTTAATTACCTCTTCTGGAATTCTGGACTCAGGAGGAGGCTGTATGTTAAACAGATGCACAGCCAAAATACTGTGAAGGCAAGAGCTTCAAAGAGAGAGGTTGGTTGGTATCTGTGGGATCAGCTTAGGTCCACCCAAACAGGCAGGCACATTTTCAGGTGGCTGAACTACACAGCTGGGAGAAGTTCACCAAACCTTTGGCGGACATGGGGAGTTGCTGGTCCTACAAATTTAGTTGTATCAATATGAGAAGACAAGCCAATTCAAGAATGCACAAACCTTAGAAAGACAGGGAGAGAAAAAGTATATTAACTTCATTCAGCTGAAATAAAGCTTCAGCAACAGCACTGCTTAGGATGAGCACTGCCTGGGGAAGGGAACAGAAACTCTGATCCTCAGAAGCTGTAACCCCCTACCCAAAGAACTTCCACAGAATTTCCAAAGAGCTGGAGAACAAGCAAGCTTCTACAGGTTCAGAAATTCCCTCATCATCCAGGGTGTAAATGTGTATGCTCTGGTCCCACAAAGTCCTGATTCTCAGAAGTCATCTGATACTACCAAAGAAAGCATCTCTTCAGTTAAAACTTCCCTGGGATTTGAGGTTAGCAATAAAACCCAGAAATGTACCTTGCTGTAGAGGAAGTATAAAATGTGGTTTATCTCACCAGGAAAGTTCCATATTCTTTTCAGATTCTCCTGCTCAAGAACACCCCTAACCAACACTGATCAGAACTGTTTTAGACACAAGAGTTATCCAAGCTGCAAACTGGGAGTGCTTTGTCATCTAAGCCTTCGATTAGCTGTGAAGTCTGGGAGGAGAAGGAGACTTGTGCAGCTACAGGCCCTGGAGACAGAGTTTCTTTGGCCATAGGAGATTCACGAAAGAAAATTAAATACATAGAAATCAAACCTGTACTTTCTTCCCTTTTTCTTACCCCAGGTTAGGGCAAAAGAGAAAGAAAAGTGTCCTCAGTATCTTAAACTTACAGAACAGAAGAGATTCCCAGGAAAATCTCTGGGACCACAAGAGTGGTAGTTGTTGTCAACAACCAAGGCTGAGAGTGCAACACTTTAGGATGACCCCAGTCTGAGACAGATCCCTGTTCAGGGCCTTGCTCTCAGTGAAATGCCAGGCCATGATCCCCAGAGTGAGAGCTCCTGGGGAATGTGCAATCCTGAGCTCAGTGCACCAAGTCCAGAGTTTTTCAGGTGGGCAGGGAGTGACACCCCTCGCTGCTTGCTGATATCAAAAGCAGAGGAGAATATAGTTTTAAAATAAAATAAAAAGTATCTTTCGGTCCCTCCCTGGGCTGCGTGCCAGAGGAGAGGAGGTCTCCGGGGCAACCGGGCGGGTACTCCGGAGCTCTTCTCCCTGGGAGGGTGGCTCTCCCCGGCTGGCTCTGTGGGAGGCTCTCAACCTCAGCTCCGTCTGCCTGCTAGCTGGTGGTATCGGCGCAGGGAACAATAGAGTGAGAGAGCTGTCTCCGGTGGCAGGGTTCATTGAAGGTCGGGCTCGGGTTCGGGTCGGCGGGAGGAGAATAGCAATGCAGGGGATCCACTCCAGAGACCCCGAGGTTCCCGGGACACGCGGTTTTAAGGGGAACAGACAACCAACGAGAACACAGCAAGGGGGCGTCAACAGAACATAAGTAACGAATCATTACAACTCAAGGGTGGAACCAAAGACTACAGACACAGGTGGAACCAATTATAACTTAGAGAACATAGAACTTTCTGGAACTGGGGGAGGAGAGGGGGAGGGTCGCCACGCCCAGTACCACCCCCCGGCCCTGACGGGCAGGGAAAGTGCCAGAAGAAGGGGCAGGGCAGAGGTGATTGTCACCCGTGGGACCAACCCCAGAGGTGTGTTCACACCCTGGACTCCTGCCCCCCGAGGCTGTCAGTATCTGGGTCGGCCCGGGAAGGGACAGGACTTCGGGGGTGTACCCCAACAGGAGAAAGCATCCATCATTTCCTGGCTGTGGTGAACTCGGTGCAGAACTCAGAGCTGCAGGAAGACAGAGTTGAACAACTGAGCAAGCTGGCGGTGCTGGGCCTTTGATAAGCCTCCTCAAGTCAAAGTGATAGGCATCTGCTGCTACCGAAATTAGAAGGCCAAAGCATAGATTACCACAAGCATTATCTCACAGCAGGCATCTGCAGAGCCCAGAACTTCCTGAAGTACTGGCAGAATCACTATGGACAAGAGGCACGCAGAATTTCAATGCAAGTCTGTACATAACACATGCAGGCTTACACAGAGGTCATCTAAGTACAAGCTCTGATGTAGGTCCAGTGGCTGTGCTCGTTTGTTTTCATGGAAGGACACCTCATGGATGATCAAAAAAATAGATAATGATCTTGTAGAAGCAAAGCCACAGTGCTAAAGAATTCTGAGTTGCTTTGAGTGCCAGAGAATTTCTGCACACAGAGCTGAAGAGCTTGGAGCTTTCAGCACATGAAGCATCACCATAAGCACTTTGCTGGGGATACATCCCTTCTAAAGAGATTATCAGGATAAAGAACTCTCTGCTTTCTCCTAAAATATTTGTGAGGTCTTTGGTGCTTGAATATGAGCAAACCAGCAGGATGCCAAAGCAAAGTAAATCTACATCTAAAAGAAAGCATAAACATGTCTCAGACAAGAGACTTACGGAGTGGGAAGAGGAATCTTCAAATGTCACAAGAGAGTCACCCCTCTTAGTTCTTCTCTTGGCAAACAGATAACATTACTCATTTTACAGATAGAGTCATAAGAGACTCCCAAAAAGAGAAATATTTAGATTTTGTTCTTTCCATCAACGAAATCTCTAAGCACTCTGGAAAACAAGTATTTTCTAATTTGTTAAACAGGAGTAGCAGCTGTTTGTTTCTTTGAAAAGTTACTGTTGGCCCATGATGCTTCCAATTGCTTTCTGTGTTTTCAAAATAATTGCCCATCTCAACAAAGCCCTGGAGCAGAAAGTCTCATCTCCTCTTTGACGCAGTTCCAACTCCCCTGCTCCAGGAGAGCAATTCCACACTGCTCTGAGTACACACTACCTGACTTTTCCAAAACACGGTGTTCCATCCATTAAAGACAATTGTGTTTGGACATTAGTTTGAGCTAACAGGAAAAGTATATCCATCATCAGCTGAATGTTCCCCTTGTCATGGCATTTTCTTTTGAGCATGAAACAACCTAAATACAGAAGGGGAATTGCTGAATTACAGATGCTGACAGTCCCAGACTCTCATAGCTGTATATGAGCCCCTGCAGTCAGGCTGTTCCCAACTGTCCTCCAGGCACAGCCCACCCAAACTCCTGGAACATCACAGCAGGTCCCCATCACTTTTTAATACTCTGAAGAGAATCTCCCTCAGTAATGCCAACCTGCAGGGTGAGTTATCCCCGACAGCAAGTCCAAAAGGCAGCACCACCATGCAGGCAGAAACAGCATGCTCAGTCCATCTGGCTTCACTTGAACCAAAACCACCTCGGGGAGTTTTCCTGACTTTTAGGAAGCGAAGAGCAGCCCAGCTCTCAGGAGACATGCACTTCTAAGACCAGATCCATTCCAGCCAACTGAGAGTCCAAACAGAATAAATATTAAACAGGACAGAGCTTCACCACTACAGCTGGTGGTCCAAAATTTCCACTCTAAATTCTGGGGAACGGTGGGGAAGCATGCAGGAAACAGTCAAACTGGAACAAGACAGTTTTAAACAAGTCATGCTACATTAAGCTCAAGCTGTGAAATTTTTATCTTCCAGTGAAACAAGTGGCTCGGCCGTCTCCAGTACAAATCCTACTCGTCACTTTTTCCATGGCACAAACAATCGAGGGCATTCCATGATGGGCAGCAAGATTTGCCGTGTCTGACCTTACACCACAGCACTGAAACCTCAGCTGAGATCCAGCCTCTCCTTTCCCTAGTTCTGCATTATCACAAGCCCAAACCCCCCAGGTTATTTCTGACATGGTCAAGGAAGCTGCAAAGTGACAGATCCTGCACAGCAGTGGTTCCACAGCCTGGCTCCCTGCGGGAAGCCAAGGGGAAGCACATGGGGAAATGAAATGTTCCCGAGTTTCTTGACACCAGTCCTGGTGATCATTGCATCTTCCTCTGCTTTCAAAGGGCAGCCACATTCAAGTAGAATCTGCTCTAAAATATTGATTTAGAGCAGATGTAGTTTAAAGAGAGTTTACAAGGAAAGTGTTTTTTGATTTTTTTTTATGCTCTGAAGGGAGAGCGTGAAAACAAAAAGCAACATTAAGTCATAAAAAAATAATTCTTGTAGACCTCAGCAATTTTTAATTCCCCTTCCTTCACTAAACATCTGGGTTTTGTTAGAAAACGCTGTAAAATTATTTTCCAAAACCTTTGACATGCATTCAGCTCAACAGGACCCAAAAGCTGAGGAAGGAGGGTTTCAAACCTAGTAAGGGTTGTTATTTATTAAGCCCTACCAGTGAAATTGGTGTAACCATTTTCTCCTGCCTAACCATTCCCTGCTCTTTGCAAGGGCACAGGGACAGGGAGTTAGCATGTTAAGATGATGCTCATTTAATAGAAGAAAAGGACATTACACCAAGGAAACTATTATTCAAGCAGACTCAGTCTGACGAGCCAAGAAAAAGCTGCCTCTGCATAACCCAGGGCTCTCGAGACACCTATGCGATTAAGTTACTTCAGAACAAATTAGTGCTCCATGAACTGATTAGACCATAAATAAGCCCAATAGGAAAGAGAGAAGCCACTGACAGACACAGCATCCTCCCGACAGCAGCTGAGCTCTACAGCTCTCATTCAGAATGAACACCAAAAAGCTGTCAGTGCCAAAAGGATTTGTGGCCTTTCTACTCCCAATTCAAAGTACGTCAAAGCAGATGCAGTATCTACAGTAGATAACTAATCACAAGAATCCTATACTTTCATTTTCTCTCGTCACTCAAAGCACAAATTGCAGCTCTCTCCCCGACCTAATAATTATTCGTATGGCTGCATTTTGTTCTTCTCCAGCAGCAGCAGGAAACTTGATTGGAGCTGCAGGAACCCAGCCAGTGACTATCCAAGCTGCTGTTGTGATAGCACAAAGCAGAAGCCAACTCGGCAGGTAATTGGACTTGGAAGTCAGAGAGATCTTCCGCAGTCAGCTTGAAATAGTAATTTCGTAGGGGAGAAAATAGGTTGCCTTTATCTACCACAGGTTACCAAAGGAAAATTTTGATCCTAAGAAAGACAGGCATAATGAATACCAAGACACACCACCATAAAAAGGTATTGAAGGTGGGGTTTTTCAAGTCTGCAGCAATTCAAAAGGCATTTGGAATCTTTTCTGGAGTCCTGTTACATGTGCAATCACTTAGGAAAGTACAACATTCCCTTGTTAGAAAGGAGTACTGGCAGTGCTCAGCAGTTACATTCTCTTGCCCACTGACTTAATACTTGGGAAGATCTCAATTACCATCCACACTGTAACACGGGAACTCAGTCATGCTTCCAGAGTAATCCTAGGGAATCCTGGAGTGCTGCTGTCACCAATTCCTGCTTCATAATGCCGTACTTCAAGTAACTCAAATGTACACTAAGCCCCTTCTTCACTTCTCTAAACTTCACACCCATGGAAGTAATTCCAAAGCATTATAAACCAATAGAGAAATCTAAAAGTTTGCAGAGACAAAATCATGGGAAATTCTGTGATCAGAGTGTTATGAAAGCCTCCCATATCCCTCCCAAAACCCACTGAACTCCAGTTCGGCATCCCATCATTCCCAGGTGATTATTCTGAAAAAACCTTTTATCCCACTCTCACTTGAAGTTCAGCACTTATTGGAAAATTTCTGCCCAAGCAAACCCTGTAATCATTTCAGACACCAGCAGACTCTGACTGGAGTTTCACAGCATTAAATACCGTGCATGAAAACAACAGTTAACACAATTCAGCCAAATGAAATACACATTACAGCTGACTTCTGACTTTGCTAAACCCCTCCAACAGCTTGAAAATAAAAATCACCAACCCTAACTATGTAATGATGAGCTAACAGCAAGCTTACATCTATGAGTCTGGTAGAGGAAGGTTTTCACAAATTCTGGGGTCGTGACTGATAAACCTTCCTCTTCATCATGAGACCTATGTCAGTGCAGGGAATGGCCTCTCCTGTGATGTGATGGCTTTGAAAGAAACTAATTCAGCAAAGGGAATTATTAAAATTTTGAGAAAGATCCATACTCAGTTAATGAAGACTCACAGTCCCCCATTCACCAAACCCTACCCCACACATGTCCACACAGGCAAGCTCAGAAAAGCTGAAGAGTTTAAAGCTCTTTCTTACAGTAAAACCAGTTTTGACAATGCTTGAAGAATTCTGTCTCAAATGGTCTGATTTTTGAAAAATAGGGGACACTAGAAAATTTCCTGAATGGTGCCTAAGCACAGAGTTAATAAAATACATTTTAAAGTCTAGTGCATAATATTGAAAAGATGCCCCTGTATTTTAACAATTACAACAACACTGAAAAAACTTGAGACTTATTGCCCTATGCAGTGCTTTCCCCCCAAAAACAGCCATACACCCTCAGAAGGCCAAACATTTCTGATTTTTCTTCAGCACCTCAGAAGGCAGAGTGGCAAAAAACAAGTGCTCAGTAGAAAAAACAAAAGGCAGTGATTCATATGCAATTAGCTCAGCTAAATTTACTACTGAAGCCATTGCTACTCCAGCTGTCCTTGACACCTGCACAGCAGGGACAATGGAACATGACAAGCATCCTCTCACCATCTACTGCAGTTTTCAGGCTGACACACTAACTCGAAATTGGTGACAGCTACAGTTCTTGAGCTGCTGCATTAATGCAATCAGCACAAATCCAGCCACGCACCTCATTCAAGCCTCCATTTGTCAAGAGACAAAACCAGTGGAGACAGCCAGGGCTTCTCCCAACTCTGCTAAATCCACCACCCAAAAAGCATCAGTACTCTAAACATTACATATGCCTTTTTACTCACAGATTCATTTTACAGTGACAGACAAGCAGAACAAAACAGAAAATTGGTATCTGGAAAGTTAAAATGAAGGATGTAAAGGGAGGAAAATTGTTAATATCCTGTGCAGCACAAGCTTCTGCTGTCTCATCTTCCTTAAATACAAGTTGGACTGAAAGACTGAGAGCACAACCAAACTTTTAAGGTCAAATTGCACATTATTTTCTAAGAACTAAGCAGCCCCCTCTTTATTAGCCTATGTTTCTTCAATCAATTACACAAGCTACGTGCAGAAACAATTCCCAGTAAAACAATTCAGGCTGTTGTGCCTAAGATGCGAGAAAAGCTGATGACAGCATCTTAAAAATGTAAGTGTACTTTCTGTGCATGGAAGGAGCACTCACTGAGAGCCACTGCACCACTGTTCTGGCACACATCCACCAGCCCTGCCCCAGACAGCAGCACAAATACACAAAAGCTCTTTTCTAAGGGTTCAGAGAAAGTGCAAAATACATTCAACTTGACACATCTACCTGAATCCAAATGCTCACAGGACAGGATTTAATGGCCCAGGCCCTCTGCTATCTTTATAAGGGCACTAATTTGTATAGCACACATATTTTAGCTGCGCTACAATAACACCACAGATGAACACTAACCAGATTCCTTGTGGTGTCTGCCAGGTGTTTAAATATTTTGCAACTCAAATGCTGAAATGCTATCTGCAGTCTAAAAGCTTAAGATTATCCAGTGAGAACATGTGTATATTTCCATCCACTATGTAAAACACATTTTTTCCCATTTATTGCATTTTAATCAACAGACTAGAATTACCAACATATACTACAGGTCTATTCTGAAGGCTGATTTCATCAGGAAGATTTAACTCAAAAAAGCTTTCATTTTGATAATAGAAACACTGAAAAATATTTACTGTAACTTTTAATCCAACAGACTCCACATTTATCTGCAGTAGGCAAGCCCTGTACAATGTTCAACGAGAACAAGCTCTGGTGCTGTGTATTTTGCTAAGTTTAGGCATATACTGCACACAGTGTGCATTAGAAAAGAAAACATAATCCCATACTAGGTATTAAACAACATTCTTCTCTTGGTCCAAGTCAGACAACACATTTCTGAGAATGGTGTAGGTTCTCTCCCTCTCCCAAGGGGTATTTCAGTGAGGTACATCTCGTACAAACCATCCTCTTGTGTGAGTGCCACCATAGAACTCCCCCTCCAGCTTGGCCCAAACTTTCCTCACTTCTTGCTTCTAAGCAAAAAGCTTTGAGAGGAGAGAAAAGAAGACCTAAGCCTAAAAATATCACTCCAGTGAGAAGAGAACTAAAACACTTTTTGTGTTTTTATACCTGTCTACTCTGTGGCTCAGATAAAACAGTCAGCACTGACAGGCAGCTTTCTGAACAGGGGCAGGAAGGTCAGATTATCTCATACCTGAGCTTACAGACTATTTTAAACAGGTAACTCGATTAAAGTTATATACCCCAGAAAAAAAATCCACTGCAGCCTCTTCATTGAACAAATGTATCCTACTACCACGGAATAAATTGGCAGCAAGGTAAATCAGCAGGAATACCCGAGGTGTTCTCCACTCGGAATCATCAGAAAACAGGATTTGCCCAGTGTCACATACCTTTGATGCTTGAGGAGTGGAGATGACATGAACAGTGCTGGGTTTAACTCCACTTGCCTTAGGTCGCTTATAAAGGGCAAACCTGCTTTTCCTGCGCCCTCTGTCACCGTTAGGGAGGGATCCATTATACCTGGAAAAAAAAGGAGAAAATTTTAGCATAAACCACCACCAGTTTGAAATGCAGAAAAGGAGAGAGTGGTAATTCAGGCACAATACTCTGGTATCATCAAATGAATGGGCAAAACAAAAAAAGTAACAACCAGGCTCTTTTGCATCCTGAATTATGAGCATTCAAACATTCTTTATCTACCAATGGTTGAAATTTTATTCTCATTAAAAAGATAATTAACTACAAATGAAATACTGAGTTGTTCAGCCATAGAAAATACTTCTTCACCTCTAGAATCAAAGGACTTTGGATGAACAAACTCTACATGTTCACTGTAACTTCAGAACATGATGAGTTTTAAAATGTTTTTACCCTATCACCCCTCTCTCCATACCTCACACAGGAATGGAGGAAGAACAGGGGCAATTTGGAAAACCAAAGTAATTTAGGGGCAAGTAAAACTATGTGAAAAGGAATTTCACTCGCACAGAAAGCCTTTCTAGTTGTTCCCCCCACCCTTTTTAAATTTTTAATCCTGAAGGCTTTATCTGTTATTAAGGAAAGAGGATGCAAGTGTTTTTAATTTACGTGACTATATGAAGCCTCACTAACGACTTTCTTTATCAGGTGTAACACAGGAGCCCTCAACAGTTCTTTCATCTCTCCCTGAGGACACAGACCCAATGGATTAATTATTCAGAGAAGTCTGAAGCCTCAAGGGGACAGAGCTCCTTCCCCAGGGAAGGGATCAACTGGAAAGTTCTTTGCAGTGCATGAGCACGGAATTCACCACCGCCTCACCCCAAGATTTAGGTCAGGTAGAGGCTTCTCAGCACAGCACTGCCACCTGTGCCATTCCTGCCAACTCTCAGCTGGTCTACAAAGAGCTCTCTGGGCTTTTACTGCCTCTTCCATTCCTGATCTGGAGATTTCAGTCTTTTGCCCAAGAAACTAGAGATGTTATTCCATTGAGAAATCTCTTCTGTCTTACTGGTGAGGTCCATTCTATAATGATCTCATCATCCCTCTCCTACAGTCTTTATGATTATTGCAGTCAGAAGAAGAATATCAAAAGGAGAAGCAAGAGGAGGCAATGCAGTAACCCAGAATGATTTTTTCTTATCACAGCATCCTATATATGTAACTATTTGTGTAACAGGAGAATGCACTTGGATTTCCATCATTCTGCAAACCAGCACAAGCAAGAACATATTTAAGACCAAAAAATCTCAAATTTCAGGACTCTAGAACTTAAAACCCAGACTTTTTACAAAATGCATATTTAATACGTGATACTAAAGCCACATAAAAAGTTGAGAGACTTTCAGCTGAACTTGTCCTCTCACTCCCATTTTCATGGGGAATAGTACTCTTTCTGGAATATTAAAGGAAAATCCCTGATACAGCACAAAATCAACAGAAGTAAATCACAACTATTTCATGCCAGGCCTAGTTGTACCTCGAAACTTGTTATTAACCCTACTCCAGAGAAACGCAGCACAGTGGATCCTCATTACAGGAGACCAATCCCTAGAAAGATACATCAATATGTTCCACAGGCAGCTTAAATACCAGCACTTAAAATAGGAGTTATTTGATTCTCCACTTGAATCTCCCTGGATATATGCACACGCTTTCTTTCAAAGACGCTATCATCAGGAATATGCCAGCAAGTTTTAACTTGCCTGAAGACAACATTCTTTCTACAAGTATTTTTATCTGAAAACCTAAAGAAGTAACAATTCCCTCAGAAATAATATATAACTATTGGAAATGACCATTGCTAGCTTTATATACTGTAATTATTAATTTTTCTTATACTTGTGTAACTGTTAAGCAAAATTAAAGTAGTTCCACTGAAAGTCAAAAACCGGCAAGTGGGGTTTTATTGTTTGGGTTATTTTTCCTCATGTTCACAAAACAATTTTAACTGGGGAAGGCCACTCCATGTCATGTTTCTGTGGGATTTAATTACTTCTAAAAGAGAGAAAGAAATGACGTTGAAGGTTAAAAGACATCTTGAAAACTTTAAATAGGAAGAAAATACAAAGTGAAAGTTGAACTCATTCATCCTGATTAGCACCGACAAATTTTCAGGAAAATTTTCACTGACAAATTTTCATGAAAATTTTCATTGAGCCCATTTCTGAGTTTCCTTTCCACAAAGGAGAAAGAAGAATTGTGTTGTAGTTCTATGATTTGTTATGCTTTAATTATAGACCTGCAAGTTTTATTTTGATCCCAGAATGAGCTGGGACATTTCCTAGGCACACACATACGTTTTGGGGGGGAGAAGGCTGTGAGAAGTTGTGACTTTCTGCAGCCAGCAGACGCCTTCATCTTTCCTAGACCAGGGCTCTCAACTTGCTCCCCACAAACCCACGCTCCCCATGGCTCTGCAGCCACACCTTTCCTCCCCACCACCCAAACAAGCTCCATGCCCAGTGACCCAGCAGCAGTGCCTGGGATCCTGCAGGATTGTCCCCTCCCTCGCACCCTCCGTGCCCTGCTCCTGAGGCTGAGCCCCGCAGAAGCCTTGGCCCATCCCTGCCTTTGCAACAGGACACAGCAGGGTTCAGCATCCCAGAGGAGGAATGGCTGCCCACACCTTGCTGGCTCAGTTTTTCTAAGCACAGGCACAAGGAACTACACCAAAAGCTGCCCTCTCTGTTGCTCCCAGCTCTTCCACTGAGCACTGCCTCCCTGCGAGCAGTAACAGGATGGAATCACACATGGAGAAGGGACAAGGTTTGCCTCCCTGCGAGCAGTAACAGGATGGAATCAGATATAGAGAAGGGACAAGGTTTGCCTCCCTCCCTGGAGTAACAGGTTGGAATCATATATGGAGAATGGACAAGGTCTGAGGCCACAAATTCCCCATCAAACACCTCCTGTCACAAAGCCTCTCAACAAGCATGAGCCATTTCCCTTCCTTCTCGCTGCACACAGGATCAGCTTGGGGAGCAGCACATTAGCACACAACTTTTTGCTTCACAAGGAGACTGGTACTACCAAAAGAACCTGCAGCTGAAATTCCCCTTCACCGCACCAAAAAGCCTGGAACAAATGTGCTTTCCAACTAATAAAACAAACTAGGAGAAAAATCAATTTCATGGAGATGGAGCAATCATTTCTGAGAGCATCCTGACTATATGTGGATCTATGGGGGAGTTGGAAGTTCTCCACATGTTCATCAGACCAACACGTGGAAGCAGCAGTCCTATCCTTTTTCCAAATGCTTCTCAGTGACAGCAGCCCTGGGACAAGTTGCATTATGAAGCCTCCTGGGATAATTATGCCAGTTGATAGCACTATTCCTTGCAAATAAGGGAGTGGTGCTGGCATAGGCTATGGGCACCATAATTATCAAAGCCAGTTTCCTACAGATTTACATCAAACACTTGAAGAGTTTGGTATACAATGAACTGCAAACTCCAATTAAGCTTTTCCCATGGCTCGATAGGTAATGAAAGCCTCTCCTCCCCCTGGATTCATGGCTGTCTGGAGAGCAAGACCACACATGCTCTCTCCCACAGTCCACTGTGGCAAGTTCCTACTTTCTACAAGTCTTGTACTACTTGTACTACTACTACTACAAGTACTTGTCTACTTCAGAGATCAGGAACAAGCTTTGAACTATGTGTCAGACAGCTTGTTACACAAGCTTTTTTGGTTTATGTTTATTTTTGTTTTGTTTTTTAAAAAAAAAATCCAGCCTAGACAGTGGCAAAGAACAAATGACACCTTTGTTACTTGGCACAAGAGCTCTAAATCTTGACCTGCACCTTGGAAAGTTTAACTTCAACTCAAGGAAGCCATCCTTAAAATTAAGGTCTCTACTAGCTGACATAGAAAGTGCTGCATGTAGCTGAAATTTTTAAAATGCCATCAAAATACAAGCCATCATAAAACTTAAAATACTTCTCCATATCTATGCAAACCACCTCCCAAAAGACTACAAGCTGAACAACTCCTAATTTTCACCAGTAATATTTCCCCTGGACAAAAAGGAGTAATTTTACTTTGCTTTCCCTGTCTATTACTAACAGATGTACGGCACACCTCATCATTCTTGGATGAAAACCATCCCAAATGATAGACTTGGCTATAAACAGATGAGATGCTGCAGTTTCAGTTGTTTCCATAGCTCTAGTGATTCAAACAGCACATCTTTGCTCACTAAACAATAAAGCTGCAGAAGTGGAGTCAGACTTGAATAAATCTTCCCTTGTAAGTACATTCTGATCCCATATTTGGTACAATCCTGTAGTACATATTCCACACATACCAAAACTCAGTTTGTGCTTACACTGGATTTTTACCATCCCTGAACCAGTGTGGTCCCACACTGCTGCCAAAAGCAGCAGTCTCACCTTTTGTTTGTTACTTTGTTCCCACTACTTCTCTCCTTGGTTCGCATGAAGAGGAAACAAAACTATATTTATGCTTTAAATTCTGTTTTAAAACCACATTCCTCACTCTCCAGCCCACTGCAAAGCCACAGAAGATCAGCAACATGGAAAACAGCAGAGAGAGCAGGAGAGATTCCCTTGGAAGTACCGCGAGCCTACAGCTATCATGACATCCACAACATAGGAAGGCTAAAGATACATTATTCACCTTTGCAATACCCAGTCCCAGAGCTTTTCATGGCTCCACACGCAAGTTCTGACTAGCCTGAAAACCCTCTGCTGCTGAAGCATCCAACACTTGCTCCCTTGAGCACACATTAAAAGAGAAAAAGTCACATGCTTGTAGTTTATAGAGAAACACAAACAGAAGGCTTCAACATATGCAACACTGACAACAAAATAAGTGTATTTGTGTCTCCTTTTACATAATATGACTGCCAGTTGTTCATAGTCTTTACACCCTCTCCCCTTGTATCAACCTCAACAATTCATTTTGTATCTACTAATATTTCAGCAAAAGAATGGCTAAGGATTTCCTTTTCAAAAAAAGGCCAGAATTATTTCAAATACATTTTTCTGCATCAGAGCTTCAGAAAACAAGCAGTTGCTGTCTGCCAGTTATCTGAGAACTTCAGTGAAACAGAACAGTGAAGTTATTCTCAAACTTAATCTCATGAGGGAGAGTTGCCAAATAGCAAAAGCAAAGCTAAGGAGTACTTCTGTACCAACAGTATACTCCTGGTTCATTTGTTCCTCTGAACTGTGTTCTGTAGTGCCCTATCAGTGTCACAGATATGAACTCAATATGAATTTAGGTCTAAGCTTGTCTCTAGCAGATTACATGCATCAATGTCTGTCCCAGAAGCAGCCTCCACCACCAGAGGTACTGCTGATGCCGTTCCTGTCGGGGAGTTTTGGCAGTGAGCACAGGACTGCCCCTTCAACAGCGCAGTGCTTCACAGGTGACTACAACAGATTGCAAAAAACACCTTTAATGCTGAAGTTTCTTGGAGGCTGAAAGGAGGAATCTGTTTCATCCTTGCTGTCCTCATCCCTAGGAACTCAACAAGCTTCAACTGACCAGAAAGTTCTCTTCTGTCTTCCTAAGATGTCCTTTCCCTATTGCTTCACATGGACCTCTGCTATATAATATATCTCTGGCTGCTTCCTGACCACAGAATGAGAGAAAACAGAGCTAGGCAAAGTCATCTGGTCCTTCCCAACTTGATCCAGTCGATCCCTGGTACTTCTGTTTCAGCTAGTCTGAAAGACCCAAGCCTCCCCACTGTGTTTCAACATCTTTAGAGTTAAAACCTTCCCCATGCACACAACAAGGGAGATCCAGGTCAAGCAAGTCTCCTGCACTTCCTGTCAAACCCACCAAAGAGCTTAAACAACCTGCTCTCTCTTCCTTTTCACAGCAGGCTCACGTGCTAGAAGATTAATTCCCATCGGATTTTTCTTTCTTTCTGAAGGAAAATGTTTTAAGTAGTTACAACAGCAAAACTAATGTAGTATTAAGTAGAAGGACTACAGCAATAAGCAATTCATGGATAACCAAAGGGCTTCCATCCTTTGATTTACAAAAGCCACCGATCCAAGACCTTTGGTTTATGCAACCAGGGAGGAATTCCTGAATGAAAGACACAGTCCCACCTCAGACTCTGCTGGCTAAGACATCTCCATAGGCATAAATGCTTCCTAATCACTACCAGTCCTACAGCTTAACAAAGCCAGTCTTCCTGCAGAGCAAGAAAATCCAAACCAGCAAGTTCCAAAGTCCCAAATAATCTCACCTCTTTACCCAATTAAGAGCAATGTTTTTGCATCTGTGAACTTGATTATCTGTGAGAAAGGTATGTTGGAGTTATTCATTGTGGCTATAATCAGTTTGGGGTTGGTTTTTTTTTGCTTCTGAGACAAGAGTTTGTTCTTACAGCCTGCATTTGGGAACTCATTTTACTATCATAAAGCACTTCAGGAAGCATTCCCTTCTCCAGTGCTTTTGGAATACTCATTGGCATAGTGATTTAGCCACAAGCCTTCTTTTACCCAGCACCAAGTTTTAGTACTCCTTGCTTAGTTTACTGCTACCTGTACTGTCCTCAAGCCTTCAAGGAGGCTGCAGTGATTCAGTGAAATGCAGCCTGACCTGATCTGTGCCATGATCCAGATTTTTCAGAGAAAAGGCTGATTTGCATCACCGGCTCCTGATTAGGGGTTATTTTTAATTACTTTTTTTAGCTACCTTTCAAAAGTTGCTCCTACCATCAGGAATCCAGCAGTGAGCTGGCCCAAAAGCCTCGTGCTACACTCACAGAGCATTTCTGTTCACATCCAGCCAGCCCCTCTCTGATCAGAATCACAAGTATGGATTAGCTGAGCACACACTAAAAGGTTATGTACACCATGAAAAAAACAACAAACAAAGCTTTCAGAGGCACCTACAGCAGATCAGATAAGCTAGAACCTACTTTCCTCCTTCACAGGCTATACAAATTAAGTACAACCTTATCTACTGGAAACACCACAAGAAGTCACATGTGAAGTAGCTGAGGTTCGCCAGGGTGACCTTAATTTCTCCCTGGTGTTCTGGAACAGAACTGGTCACTCCTGTGGTTTGGGGGGGAAAGGCTATTCCTGGCTGCTGTGGCCTCCTCCTGTTCCCCCCACCTCCACCCACCAAGCAACGATAGAATCTGGTACTCTGAAATTTAGGTTAACTCACAGGCTGCCTTTTGAGCTATTCCACTGCATACATTCCCTCCACCACCTGCTATTATGACAATGGTAACATAAGAGTAATAAAAAAATCAAGTTTGTTTCAGGGAGAATATCTATAGAAAATACAGCTGACTAATCCCCATGCATGTTTAGCTTACGTAATATAGGCACTTCAAGAAACATGCACCTGATCTGTAATAACTGCACCCTATACAAAAAGTTAAAGGATGCTCTTGGCTTCCAAATACTAAATGGATTGTGTGAGAACTACTTTTAATCAGCTTTATTTACACCACACATCCAGCCTCCTTCAACATTCCCAAAACTCTCTGCTATTCTGATACTCTTCCCCTCGCTGAGAGGCAGAGGAAAAAATTCTGGAGTAAGAAAATATGGCAGTAGCAGAAGCAACCAGTCCCCAAGTGAGGGGCGCAGGAGTCAGGGCTTTATTACAGCTACTTGTCACATAAGACCACTGAGATCCAGTCAGGAATACAGAAGAGCTCGTGTTTCTTCCAGGCTGGAAGGACTTTCTGCAGAAACTTATTACCCTCCTGAGTCTCACAACATAAAACACAGAAGTCATCCATGGCTATGATGCTAGCAGGGAAAAAGAAAGTTAGCAACTTTAACAGAAAAGAAAAAAAAAAAAATCACATTTAAGGTATTATTATACCAATTCCAATATAAGTAATATGCGAGCAGAGCATTCGAATGAAAGAGGTTTTCCTTTTAGAAAACAAAAGGTAAGGGGTAAAGAAGCCTCTTCTTTCACATAATGATTTCCTTAACAATCCTTATTCCAAACATTTTACTGCTCCCCCCAGCATTCATTTAACAAGGAGGCAATTTTATTCAGTGCTTTAAGCCCATCTCCAAAGCTTTCAGCTAAAACCATTCACCGCTGCATAAAACCAGCAATGTTAGTGCACAGCAAAACACAGGGTATAAACTAATCAGGTTCATTTCAAAGCATGCTTTTTATTCCAGCTAAAAGAGCACAAGAGGTGGACAAAGCACCGTGTTTAGGGAATCCTCTTTCCAACCCTAAACCTCTCATAGCACGGAGAAAATGCTACTCATCTGAGAAGGATCTATAATCTAGCCAAATGCCACTGGAATTGTTTGATACGGCATTTGGTTAAATACACCCAGATACAGCAGTAAGCGAGATCTGGATTTCAATGCGTTCAAAACAAGTCAGAAAAACACAAAATCCCTTTCAAAGCAAAGCACTATGCACAGCTGGGTTTAAGAAGAGAAGGAGGAAGACTCTTCATCCACAACACCAGAGGCTCAGGAACCACACAGCTTTGTTTGGAACAATCTGCTCTTAAACATCAGATGGAGAAAAGGCTGCAAGTTTCAAAATTGAGAAAAATCAGACTTCATAGCATGCAAGTGGACGAGAGACCTCAAAACCCACCTGCCCTGACATTCTGAACATTCTCCCAACCTATCTGTGCTTCACACACGCTCGAAGGTGCAAAACCAAACTGTTCAAATTTTAGCCTGAGGAATGAACAGTAATAACACCATGTTACAGCTGAAACTGCGCTACATTAAACATTATGGAGAAACTACATTTCACTCAAAGGACCGCTTGGGCCATTGAAAATAAAAGCACGGTCTCAACAAGTCATTTCCTAAGAAATCAAGTGCTTTCCCTAAAACCCTATCAAGGACTATCTGATAGCTCACATTTTCATAAGAAAAGGTGATGGCTTTTTTATAACTCCAGTCCTCCTCCAAATACAAGCAGTTGCAATGTCATTTTTGTGATTCCACAGACAAGAAGTTTCAGGATGTCTGTTACAGCTTTTTCAAACACTCAAGCATGACAAGAACCTTCTTAGGTTGGTTTCAGTACCATTTAGCACAGAGGAAGAGAGAAAATTTGCATCCATTTTGTGAATATAGGTGATCTCACCAGCAGTGCACTGAATAGAAAGTGAGGCACTCAACTGCTGCATCCTGAGCTGCAACATCCGAGTATAATTCTATCAATTTTAACATTCCTTTTAGTTTCCCAGGGAAAAAGACACCCTTACAAACACACAGCTCTCAGTTCAACCCCAACTGCTTTACAGAATCCCAAATATTTGCCTCAGAAAGAGAAAATAAAGAATTAGGTTTCCTTCTTCATAGCACTTGCAAGCACTGCTGCTTCTGAACACAGCAGTTCCTTAATATCACTGCATTATATCAACTGCTCCATGGCACATGCTGTCAGAGGGAAGATAATCTACTGCACTGCCTGCTCCCAGCACATTTAGAGTGGGTAAGTAAAGAGAAAAAGCAAAGAATTACCTTTCTGCCTGTGCTGGGCTAGCAAATGTGTTACGTGCCCTAAAATCCACACAGAATAAATTATTCTTCATGTCCAGTTTGAAAGAACTACCCGAAACCTACTGGATCAGTGTTTGGATCATAAGTACAGAGGCATCACTGCTGAAGCTGTGAGGTTTTTTAAAAAGTCTTAATCAACCAGAAATTAACAGTGCAGCAGTGCAGAGAACTAGACTTCAATATATCTTCTTCAGACTTAAAACACCCTGACAGCTTACTAATTCACAGTAACCTTGGGTGTTTGCTTTTATCATAACCTATAACAAAGTTAATCAGACATCTCTAGCCGGGAAAAGATTTCTGCAAAGCCATTAAGTGTTTACTGCTGATCAGCAAAATGAATTCTGATCAATGTAGCTTCATGACAGTAAAGTCTTTCAGTTTCACACTTTTACATACAGAATTTTGCGATTTTTCTTCCCTTAAGAGGGCTTCCCAAAATGTTACATCAAACAAACATTGACCTTTCACAGGCCTCAGAAAACACCACTTACTAAGAATGAATCAAAGCAACAGAAGTGATGAATTTGTAATGTTTTTTTCACTTCCAATGCTCAGATTCTGATCTCTAGAAGGATCTAACTACAGAGCTTCTTGTAGCACTGCTTGGACAAGAGATTTTGCACTGCTGTTTTCTGCGGATGGGAAGGCACCTCCTTCTCTCTGAAGTAGCAGCAGAGTTTTATGCAAGACAATCACACAAAACTGTGTTTATACACAGATGCAAGCTCTGAAACTCTGAAGCCGCACTGAAGGCTCTACAGCAGCAAAGTTTCCTAGAGCAAAATTTTCGCTCAGCTCATTTGCAGGGCTATTCCAGCCTGCCTAGTTCTGGTTACGCTCTGCAAACTGAAGTTTCATTCCAACAGACACTAAGTAATGTGCACAAGTGGCACAATGGTTTGTAGAACAGAAAACAAGTTTAAAACAGATCGTTCTCCCTCAAATTTTTTCCTTTGCAAATCTAGCTCTTTTTCTTTGCCAACACCCACAAAGACAGACAGTGTACTATTACTATTTTTGTTCACCAGCTTTCAAGAAAACAAGCTACCCCATATGCTTCCCTCTATTTCTCTAGATTCGTTTGATTTTAAAGGCACGGATGCCCTGTGGGGCAAACCTGACCAAGAAAAGAGAGGATCTGTTTAAAGCAATGTTTCCCAAAGTACAGTCTAACATCAAACAGCATTACAGGACTCAGACTTTTGCAGGCCAAATGGAAATTCAGCTGTGGAAATAAAGCTCATGAGCCCAAGACTGAAATTGGAAGTGCATTGCCCAGCAAAGCATGACTGCAGGAGCTAGTTCAGAGACACGGAAATCAAGTAATTGATTGCAGCTGCCTGGTTCGAGAGATTCCCTGTTGCCCTCAAGTTTTTACACCTGACATCACTCTCCATAAGGGCACCTTGGCCATGCCACACTGTTTTCAGCTGAAGAGAGGAGTGGTACAATGTTGAAGAGCTGTGCATACCCTGTGGCGCGTGAGGATGTGTAAGACCCAGATGATGTCTGCACTATCTCCTGTTTATATTGGTTTTGCACCACTCCAAATTCGTTCCTGTCCTCCCTCACCCAGCTAAAGGTGCTGCATGTGCATTTCATAATATAAACCACACATTCCCTTGCTACTCTGTCAATGCTTCGGTGTTATACCCACAGGAATATCTCTAAGGGTTTCCCTCAACAGTTTTCCTTTCTTCCTACAACCCTATCAAAAGCAGAGGAAAGTGCATTTGTAGAAATCTCTTGGGCTGTACCACCTTGAGGGGGAGCAGAAGATAAGAATGACATCCAGAAATACTCACACCCCATCAGTCTGTTTCTGTATCTTTGTAAAACTCAGAAGCAAATCACTTGGAACTGCCTATTATAAAGGAACAAGCCTGAAATCTACTGGAGAGGCATTCATGTCTGGACAGATCCCAAATTTTTCCTTTCAGAGTTTTAGCCAAGGACAAAAATCCTCCACTAGGCTATTTTACAACCACTAGAAAAAAGAGACTTTCCACATCCAGAAAATTTAAATGTTTGACTAACACAGAATACTATTCTTAGCTCTGAACTGAGCTCATACACAAGGCAAAGTATGAGGCTGATAAACTACATGGAACATTGTTTACAATTCCCAAAGCAGTTGCAGGCTGTGTTCAAAATTACTCCAAAAAGCTGGTTTTCCAAGAAAAGATGACATCCAGAGTTATTCTCTTCTACACCCAAACCTACATCCACCCCTCAGTTACCTGGGGTAGCAGAACATTTGTGTCCATTCCCACTCACTCGAAGTTGACATCTCAACACTGTAATTACCACTGCAGGCAGCAGAGGTGAAGCAACAGTAGTGACAAGGAGAACGATGGAAAAACAAGGAGTTTCATAAGCCAGGGAACCAGCAAAGCATGATTTCCTCTGGGTACATGTCTTGCAGTTGGATTCCTTCTTTGTCTACTGAGGTGACAGCTCCAATTGAAGCTTTTTCTCAGAGGTGAGAATCAGTCACATGGATTCCCTGATGTCTAACAAGAAGGGGGGTGGGAATCTCATTCATCTCACAGCCTCTCCTCACCAGAGCTCAAATAGCATCGGGAGGCTGTGGAACGAAATCAGTTCAGTGACATCCTTCATTTCCAGTTACAGACTACAACCTCACCTGTCACTACACCTCTCAGTAAATCACTGCGTATTCATCAGAGGCAGATGGGAAATGACTGCGATAGGGAGCCAGTGGTGCCAGCAGGGCTGAGGATTTGGTGTCCTCCTGCAAGACACCTGCCTGGACAGCCAGGAGCAGTGACTGCTTCACTCCAGCGGTGCCATCACCATCTCAAAACTGACCACATTGTTCTTTCTCAGCACCAGATCCTTTAACAGCTTATCCCACACCACAAATACCAGCAGTTCTACAAGCAGCTATGACCATCAGTGTGAAACAGGCACCTGCTCAGAACTTCTCCAGATTTTAACCAGGATTCATTTATGCCAAGACAAACTGCCCATCTGAACAGTCACTACCTGGACTTTTGTTCTTCCAAAACAAACAAAAAATAACAGGAAACTAAAGATCCTGTCAAATTCTGCTTGCTATACCACATTTTTAAAATTTTGACAATAGCTGTCACAGTGCATAGGTCTGTACATCAAATAAACTCCATCTTTCTCCAAAACCAGAGTAAAGTCTAGGAACAGAACAAGGAATAAAATGAAATGTATGTTATCCCTAACCAGAGCAGCCTTTAGATTTAATGACTAAGTAAACCAAAAACTGCTCACAAGCACTTACACAGGCTCCACTCAGTTCATGCACAAGTAAGAATGGTGGCAGGAAGTGGGAGAACATCCCTTTGTACTCCTGATTACAATGAATGAGTTGTTTTTACAAATGAACACACTTATTTTCTGGATATTAAAGAGCATCATACATTCTTATCTCTTTTAGCTTAACTCAGCTAAGTGTTTTGGTCTCTTGACCTAGGCATGACAAACTGATCTTTAATGCATTTTTCAATCTCTGCACAGCACAATGCATCTCACTTTTACCACCTGACAGATTCATAACTAATTTCATCAGTTCATAAGAGTGAGACAGCTGGTTATTCTCAACTGTCATCTCTGCCCTAAACTTCCAAATCATCCCATACTCCTTCTGGCTTGGGCCTGAATAGAGTCTGCAACTGGACCCCAGCCAACCCCAAATCCAGTTCCTTCCTCCCTGCCTGGACTGGCTAAAGAATACCCAGAGGTGAAAGAGCAAATCACTTTTGCCTCAAAAATCTGCTTAGCCTTTGACTAAGTACCATTTTACCATTGTTCTCTCTATGCCAAGAGATTTCCAGTAGGTAAAGCCGTAATATAAACCAGGCTCCTCCAAGGAGATGAAGGTGCAAGACCAGCAATTTATGATCAGAGGCCAATTCCTGAGCTGAACCCAAAGTCATATTGCACAAAGTAAAAGGGTAGACAGAGCTTGACAGACCCTGCTAATCACTTAAACCCTGGCTTTGCTTACAGAGGGAACTGTACTTTCTGTAGTCTTCCTGCATCCTTTACATGGAAAGCTATTTGCCGGATTGCACCAGTCTCTGCAGGCTGGAAACTCCAAACTTGTAATAAGAGTGGATATATGGCACTCCAGCTTTGCAGCTGGAAGTGGGATTGCACAAGCAGAGAGATAAGGCACAGCTGAGCAAGCAATGGAACTCCAGCATTTTGTGCTCAAACATGGAAAGTAAGGCACCAAATCCAAGTCAAAAGTTAAAGATCTTTGCTCTGACAGCAAGCAGACTGCCAAAATACTGAAAATAAACCAGGTTATTTATCTTCCATAGGCAAAAGAAAGAACGTATCTAGAGCTTTTGGGAAAGCTCCATCAAAGTCTTTAAATGGGTGCAGAGAACCATTACCAAAAAGGGTAGAAAAAACATATGGGTATTAAGAAAATATTTGCAAAAATTACAGGAAAAAATTGCACTGCACACCCCTAAAACCAAACAAGCAGCTTTGCAGTCTCTACCCTGGCACCTTCAGCAAGGCATCTTACCTAGGGAACAAATCTCAGCACAGTCAGTAAGACTAAAGCCCTGCAGCTCCCATGGCTGCTGCCCACAGAGCCACATTCCTGCAACCTCCAGGAACACCAGAGCCATCCCAAGGGCAGCTGCAGCACAGTGGGGCTTGGAGGCATCTCTCATGTTTCAGACTCTTCATTCTTTCAGTAAAGCCCAGCAAAAAACAAAAGTGGAGTAAAAAAACACGCAAGGCTTATCCATTTGGCTGTTGCCGAACTTCCTTCTCCAGTTTTCACCCTGATGGAAGAAGTTACTTGGCTGCTCTATGAACCAACACCTGCCTCCTCACAGACCTGCCCCAATACCAAACCATTCCATTTGCTTTATTTGCTGGTAGTTTTTTGGCAAAAGCCACCAAGGTACTGAGAGCCCATTTAATTAAATCTCCTGGCAGAGTCAGATAAAGGAACACTTAGGAAGAATTCTTCTGTCTGCACTGCAGTCCTGCCAGAGGAGGTGCAGAGCTGCAGCAGGGCACTGCCACCTCTCTCGTCACACACGTGGCTCTGGAATGGGACTCCTGCCCACAGCCCAGCACAGAAGGCCACACACCAAACTCATGAATCAAAACTCACTCCCTGATGCACTGAGAAACTACTCCAGGAAATTTTAAGATTCAGAATGCAATTCAAAGTAAGTATTGCACATATGTTAGCAAAAAGGTTAGGGCAAGCACAAGGTAATGAATCCTATCAAGTCTGAAAGCTTCTTCTTCAACACTGAAATGATTTGGAATCCAAGTATTGAGCTGCACAGCTATTTGCTCTCAGAGGTCAAACACACACCAGGAGGAAAGCAAGTTGAAAGTACAGCAACATTTTGGTTTATTAGACAATGTTCCATTAAAAAACACAGTCAATCTGTGAGGCACTGAACCCTGCCACAGGATGTGCTGGGAAGCAGGAACCACACAGCCCTCGCAATCTTTCACCAGTTCCGTGTCTCCTGCGAAAGGACACACACACTGCTCCTGTTTCAAAGGCTGTGGCTCCACCAGCGCTAAATCAGACACCAACAATCAAACTGAATTCACGCTGTTGCACATGAAGAAATACAGCTGTGCTTATATCAAAGTTTCAGCCCATTAACTTCTGTGTCCAGACTAAACAGTTCTTTCACTCTTCCTAAGGGCACGTGCTCGAGGGTTTGCACATTTGGGCTCCAGTTTCTTTTGTAATACGCAAGCAGAGATTTAAGCTTTTATTCACTTCAATTTGTTTACTTTCATACAGTGACAAATTGTCTTCAAAGTCCCACTCCGTCCTCACCCGGGACATTTCCATCCCTCAAGAGGACACACCTCAGAAGTTTGAAGCTTACCTACTTGTTGAGGCATTACTAAAGTCAGTCAGTTTGAAGAATAAAATTGTTTCACGACAGCTTATGAACTTACTGGATTCTAAATTAAACACAGCACAGATATTTCTGGGTGAAGAGTAATTTGAAAAACCACTAAGCACATCATTACAGTTCAGTAAGTGTTTCAAAAAGTTTAAAAAAATGTTCCTCAGAGAGAAAGACAACACTATTTTGTCCTCAATTCCTTGCACATAAAGAGAAAAAAAAAAAGATAATTTTGCTACAACAGGGATCAGTTAATGTTACAGCACTCAAGAAGATGACCACAATGCTTCTTGGCCCTCTCCTTTCAACCAACTACGTACCAGCTGTCTCATAACTTTTCTGTCCTGTCCCCACTCCTTTGGGGGAGGTAGCACAGCAAAAAGACATTTTACACAGTATTTGTCTCACTGTGCAGCTGCCTGCCTGCAGCTCTGGTAAATACAATTAGTTGCTACACAGCAGTGTAGCCATATCATAGTTAATACAAGCAATAAATATGACAGAAGAACATGAGGCCTTTATTGACAAACACTTAATGAGGGCACGTGTGGCCCTTGTACCAATTCCCTGCAGCAGGAAGCTTTCTGCTACCCGGATTAGGTACAGCCCACATCTACTCCATCCCCCTTGAAACACATGAGTTGTATCTACAGTGAGGTCAGCATGCAATATTAAAAATTATACAATTAATGACCTACAGTAAATCACTTTCAGGGCACAAGACAGAGCTTGCCTGCTTTCCCTCCCTCCAGGAGAAACAAACTTCTGTTGAAAGCAGGATCCCTAATAGGTCCTTCAGCTATCAGCACCTTCATATCACTGCTCATCAAATAGAGCTCATCTCCAAACCACTTTGCTTTTAATACAACAAACTCTTCAGCTTTGCAGACCTTGTCTGTATCCATTTTCACAACTGCTGTTTATAATGTGTTTCATCCAGATGACATTTCTGTTGTGAAACAGAGGAAAGCTTTTAGCTGAGTTACTCTTTCTTCTCCATGAGCCAATAACTGCTGTACTACCCAGCTGCTTCCCAGTGACCTCACACGAGGACTTCCAAGGCTGGAATACCAAGAACTGAGTGAAACTTCACTGCAAAACAGCTGATACTCGCAATTTGTAGGAGCAGAGGTTATACTAATCAGAACAAGTAACTGTAGAAGCATTGTCTAGGTGTAGACAATGCAAGTCCCAGTGTCACCTTGTTCACATATCACTCAAAACCCCATCACACTAAAATGCTGTGTCCTCCTGCCACACAGCCCTCGGTGATGAGTCTTCAAGGACCAAATATTTAAAACTGCTGAAGCCTCACAGTACAGGGATTTCCTACAAGGACTGCCTTCCTGGATCCTAAGCTTCTAGACAATAAATGCTGTTTGTGGGAAGGGCAGGAGAGATGTTTATTCCTAGACAAACCCAAAGACCGGTTACTCTTAGTGCTGAATTCCTGGCACCACAATGCCTACACTCAGACTTTAAGAAAACCCTACAACAGTTTGTTGCTTGCTGTCCTTCCCTGCTCTTTGTTTTACTCAGCCTTTAAGAAAACCGTACAACAGTTTGCTGCCTGCTGTACTTCCCTGGTCTCTGTTTGGTTTTAAATCATTACCCAGTCACCAAGGGGGCAGAGATCCAGCAAGAGAGTATTTGCACAGGTCACATCCAAGGTCAAACAGAGGAGTCAGCACAGGAGGGGCACAGCTGGAGGTGCAGAGGGTGCTCCAAGCTGCAGCACAGCTCAGGGCTGGGGCAGCGCTGCTCCTGCCACTGCCCTGCCCTCCGAGCTCACTAATCTCTGCTTTGGAACCCCCACTGCTCCTGACTGTACTCTTTGCTTAACATGAGCACCAAGACTATTCCAGGCTACCGAGTAATAGGATTAAACCAGTCTAATCCCAGATGTTACTTACAGTTTGTCAGACAAGTCACAAATTGGTGCCCCAAAGTACGGGAATGTCACTATGAACTCTAGACCTAGGACAACCCATATAAAGCTAAACCAGGACATGCCTAAAAATAAATATGATGCAAAGATAAGGGAGACATAAAATTCTGAACTGCATCTTGTCAAGAGGGAAACAAGCCCTCTAAAGGAAAAGCAGGAGCCCTTCAACATATTAGTCTATGCAGGTGGCAGAAGTGAAAAATGCAAGGGCACCATTCAGTGATGTCTTTATAAAACAAACAAAATGAGCAGCTTTGCCTCAGAAGTCTCTGGAAGCAGGCACGGTCCCTATGCCAGCATCCCCATTCCTGTCCCTCAAGGTTTAAACTCGTGACAAGTCACATGCAAGCTTTTCAGTGGTGACCTTGGGACAGAGTGAAAATAAACATACGGATTTCTGTTGATAAAAGGAAAAGCATCCTCAACACAAATGAGATTTAGGGTATCAAACAGTAGAAGCAAAAAAAAGGATTTGATAGCACAAAGTACACTGGAAACCAGCTCGAGATCCTGCTTCAAGCTGGGAGCTTAGACCAAATCCTCCTCTACTTCACTTGCCTTGCTGACCACAGGACAAATAAGCCACGAGTATGACAGTGCAGAATAACCACACACAACTGAGATGACGCCACAAGAAGCACTTCTACTAAACAAAGTAAGACTGTAGTTTACATGATAGAGGAGTCACCTTTGGAAGGTTTCATAGCCACACCAGTCACAACTTCTCAGGACAAACTGAGAAATGAATCCTGTGCAGACAATACCAACAGGAAACACAACACAAGTTTACCTGAATGGCTGGTGCCTCCAGGCACGTCTGTAGGACTTTGCAAACACTTGTAAAACCTCTCTGCTGGCACCCTGAGCTAACAAACCCCACCTCCAGCAAGGCACAGACTCAGTGCTATCCCACGCTCACACACCTCTTACCAGGGTACAGAAGAAGGAGGCTGTTATCTTCCCAAAGCATCAAGTTGATACCTTCTATCACTACAAGTTAGAGAGCAGCATTAGTTCTGTAAGTATAAACCAGCCATAATTTCAACTTGAACTGGATAATAAAAAGTTCCTGACTTCTTCTGTTCCCAAGCAACCTTGTAATCACAGCCTGCTGTTAAGAAGGAGCATGAAATAGCTTAAGATACTGCTTTCAGAAGCAAAAAACAAACCTTGAGAGTCTAGAAAGTAATTTCTCAGTTTATATGCATATATTAAAGTAGAACGAAGTGGACTGTTACAGTATCTACCCATTTATAAATTTCAGCTGAAAATGGAAAACTGTTCATCCCTGATTCTGCTAGGATGGAAGCGGAGCAGCTGCTTGGTTGTACACAAGAAGTGCATCAAAGGCAAAGTCCTACATTTCCCAGGCTTGTTTATTTAGAGTAAACTCTCTGTTTTCCATATTTTAAGAAAAAAACCCCTGAGTCTTCCACTTCCACATGTGTGACCTCCTGCGTGTACACACCAAGGGGATTAGTTTAACTTCCAGAATGCACTCAGTTTCCTTTTTATAACAAACATTAAACATGCAGACGTTAGATGCTGCGATTTGCTTCAATAAACATAGATCTTAGAGTCTGACGTTTCTGCTCTCTGATTTTACTTCGGTACCGAGATGTTGTGAATAAAGCCTACAGCTGGATACAAATGTGCACTCTGAGAAAGTCAAAAGTACTCCAAGGAATAGGATAGCTGCAGAAAACCAACTCAAGTATGTTTTCTTTCTTAGCTTAAATGAAGTAAAACCTTTGCTCTATCCAGCCATACACAAGCTTTCAAAAAAAAAAAAAAATAAATCCACAGACCTTTCCTCAGATATAATCCTTTCCACTGTTTTCCTACACTGCTGTTAATGTTCTATTCAGACACAATTCTTCTGGTGTTTGATTAATCTACTTGCAAGTTCTGAACTGACCCTGATCACACATTCACCATATGCACATATAAGAACCACCATAAACTCAGCACAAGACATAAAGGTCTCCAAGAAGCCACTGTCAATATCAAATAATTAAAAAAAAAATCTGTTTCTCCAGAACAGCAGCCTTCCAGCTATGATTGCTCGAGCCAATGATTCTCAGAGAATCATGACCTTGAACATATTTAACTGGTGGCTCCCATTATGTACTACAGTCATTCTTTTAAATGAAACCTTAAGTTCATTTTTAACTAAGGCTTAAAGGCAGAACTCGAGTCACCTAAGCAGTTTCACCAATACAACTACACCAGGTAGTGCAGAGAATCACCAAGTCATTAAAGCCTCAGTCTGGTATCAGACAGCAAATCCATCTCTGTGCAAACTGAGTCCCCAGTTTAACTCCATAGCCAGCATGACTCTCCCTCCTCCTTCAGTCCATACACAGAAGCAAACAGAAATCAAGGACAGGCAGGGAGGCCACACTACATCTGCATTTGTCAACAGCACTGGAAACCTGCACCGGCTTCTTCCTGAGCTGCACAGCAAGAGATGAACAAGAGTTACATGAAAAGCCAAACAGGTGAGTTTAAAAACATAGAAATGTGTTTATAAGCAGAAGACACTCCAAAAACTTTATTTACCTGGCAAGGAGGTCGTGGTAGTGGCAACTTCGATCAGTCAGAAAAGACCAGTATGAAAAATAGGAATTTAAAAATGTATGTCCCTTCAAACTAACAAAAAAAGATTGTTTCTGATCTAAAGTTGCTTCAAGTACAAAGCAGTCTATCAACGAGGACAGCCTCCCAAAAATTACCACAAAATGTATCCCTGTAAACACACCTGAGAATTTTCATAGAATCCCAGAATGGCTTGGGCTGGTAGAGGCTTTAAAGACCATCCAGTTCCAAACCCCTGCTGCAGGCAGAGACACCTTCCACCAGGCCAGGCTGCTCCAAGACCTGTCCTTTTATTCTCTTTTCTCAACAGGTTAAATTTAAGCAGAACTACAGACTGTTTGTTCGAGAATGTCCAACAGTCCGCATTAAACAACACTCACATAACAATTCACAGTGGCTTCTTTCAGCACTGAAGCCTCCAAATTAACCAATTCATTTATTTTAATGGCAGACAGTGGAAAATTCTCATGGAAAATGTTGACAGCAATTTCAAAGTGACTACGGTAACAACACTGAGGGACTTTAATATACGCATGTAACACTGAGCCCTTAGAGTTTTGCCTAGTTAAACTTAAAAAGTTCATTAGATATTGCAAAACCCATTAAGTCTGTAAGACAAAGTCTTCCTCAGCTGAGGACTCACCAGGCTGCCCCTCCTTGCTAAGAAGCAGCAAAGACTAAGGAATGCTTTGGTTAGTAAGGCATATTCCATTTACATACACACGGCTCCCAGAAACCCCACCCAAAACTGCCACACAACAAAGCAGTCAATGTCAGGTGCGAATCTTTCATCGCTACAGCGCTCAGCCACTGACTACAGCTCATGTTCTTTTGCTGTTCCTCCTTCAATTTACATCATTTGAATCAAGTGACTTTTCTGAGAGGTCACAGCTGCCCATCCCCATCATGCAGTCCCAAAGGAGGAGAGATTTAATGGCAACAGGCCAGTGACACCTGCCTTCAGTGCCAGTCACCCCCAGCCAGGGACCAGCTCCTGCACACATTAGGCAAAGCCAGGCAAGCTGCAATGACACTGTGCCGGAATAAAGCCTTCAGAGAACGAGTCAAAGCTGGGGGACAAAGGGACACTGGGAGGAAGGGGCCAGGACATGAATCCCCAAATATTAACAGGATACCAGACAAGTCAAACAAAAGCTACTGACAAACACACTAACACACATCCTGACACTATTCAGGTACTTGTTACCGAATTCAGCATCTCCTTCTCAACTCCCTCCAGCCCCACGTTCCAAGAAATATATAATGAGCCATTACTTTGACAGGACTTCAAACAAAGCTGCTTTTTTTCTTCAAAAAGAATTACAATATGAATGTTTCTGCTTCACCAAGAAATCCAGAGCCTTTTGTGAGCAGATGATGCTACGAGCAGATGTACACAGCAGATTCACAATCAAGCAGATGATCTCTTCTTTACCAGCCATCTTGACCTGTCTGGCTCGATTTACATAAACTGTTTCTATTCACTACAACATTGATTATGTAAACCTCGACAGAATCTTAACCAAACACATGCTGCCACATCACTGACAGCACAGACGTAGCACAGTGCTGGGAGAAGGTTATTAGAAATGTGTTTGCTGCACCGACCGACACAAAACGCCTTGGGCGCTAGTGGGGCTCACATTAAGGCGCAGACTGAGCAATCACAACTACTGCGAGACAATAAGGGACGTGCCCTGCTGGGAGAGCCACCTCCTGCCAAAAAAACGCCTTCCCCTCGATGTGAAGGTCAAGGTACAGCAACCCCACTTTAATACTGCTAAGGCAGAGTGAGAGCAAAAGATAAAGGGAAAGTTTTGTCATCTTAAAAACAGGAGCTCAGCAGTTTGCCAGGTATGCCAATTCCTTTGTTCATCATCCTTTTCACCACCTAATTTAAAAGTCTCACAGTTCAAGACACAAGTTATTCATCAACATCACAATCAAGGCTTTTTTAAAAAAAAACAACAACCCACACAGTGTCTCAAAACAGCTTTTTCTTTTTATTTTTTAAATCTAGCTGCGAGGCTGCGCTATCAATTTTAATCAGGCAGTTGTAACAGGAGCTGCAACACTGTGCTTCTGTTGGTCCCCAGGTCTCAGTTTCTCAACAGGGAGGAGAGCAGATTTACATTGTCTTATTCAAATGAAACTCCAGATTACAAGATTTTAATACAAAACAGATATTAAGAGGTTTTTTAGCATACTGAAGAGCCCAAGCTGTTCCAAGAGTTCCTAGTCACAAACGTTGAGTCACCAAAGAAAGAGAGAGATGTTTGCATTATTTATGGCACTACAAACAACATTTAAGACATCTCTGACAGGACATGCAGTAATCAACTCCTGAAGTGGCAAATGGATCTTAGAACACCAATCTTCTGTCCAAAAATTTAAAAAAAACAGTTACTGAAGTCACGAGATTTCCTGGACTGCTTCCACCATATCTACCTACCCCTACATCACAGCTGCCAGGCACATTGTGTAAGCAGTGACAGCCAATGCCCCATTGTTTCAGCAGAGACACCGTGACCAGAGAGCCTCAGCTCCTGTGCACAGACTTCTCGTTCCTGGCTGTGCTGCAAGGACAAGAGGAACTTGTCTGTTTTTTCAGTACATGTTACACCTACAAGATGCAACCTCAGTAGTTTCAGACAGCAGCTGAAACTCAAACAGGACCTAAACGCAGCCATATACATTTTAGTTAGATTTTATTGGCACGTTTCAACACACACAGGGAAGATCAAGACCTCAGCAGAACTGATAAGCCGAGATCAATGCGTCCCCATATTAAAGGCAAAGCACACCAGACTTTGCCAGGTTAAGATCAGAGCCAAAACATTTCATACTTCTGTACTTTCAACTGCTGCTAAAAATAGTAAAGCAACAGAAAGGAAAATGCTTCCAGCTGTGCACAAAGAGCCTCTGCAGCACAACATCAATTTATGCACTCTAATTTAATTAAAGCTTCTGCATTATACTATGACTTTATTGTCAGAGACAGTGTTGCACAGCTGAGCTCACCCTCCATTTCCACAACTGAAACAGTAAGAACGTTTCTTTATTAAATTTAGTGTGATATGGGTATTTCTCACGAATCAAGGGACTTAAATTCAAGGATTTCAAGTACCAGCTACGCCACGTTCATGGTAGCAGCTGTGTTTTATTCCACGATAACTGCATCTTGACCCAGTCTCGTGACAGGAAACATTTAGCATCCCTTAAGAAAAAAAGGTGCACTATTGGATACGAGTACCCAGTCTGGACTGCTCTTTTTCAAACAGCTGCTCTGCAAAGGTGAACACGGCTCTTCATGAAAGGACCAAAACGAAATAAAAATCCCTAAGAAACCAGAATAGGATTTTCCACGACCTTGCAGCAAATATGTACCAGATTCTGGGGGAGGCTGAGTAACACAGCGAGGCTTTGACTGTTCTGCTTCGCGGCTGGCTCGAAACCTTTCTGTTGTGCTTAGGACTGAAAAATTACTCCATTAGCCTTACGTTACCACGTATTAAACTACCAAAATTAAGCATCTCTTCTAAGGTTCAGGAGGGCTCTCAGCAAGCACGGCTTAGACGCTTCTCCCTCATCTGCTTCCGCGGCGCTCAGCAGAGCGGCTGCGAGCTTTAACAGCAGGGCAACAGCGTAATGCCAAGCGGATTACTTTAAGATCCATATCAAGCCGAGAAAATAAACATTTCCACGACGAATCTGAATATAAGTGCTTCACCCTCCGCCTCCCGTCTCTCCCCCCCCCGCCTCCCGCTCCTCTGCTCCTCGTTCCAAAGTCATCTCCTTGCCATCTGCAAGGAGGACGCCGTCTCCCGGAGCCAGCGGCGGAGGGCCGGGGCTCGCACCGGGGGGGTTTGTCTGCCTTAGCCCCGCACCCCACGGCCCTGCACGAAGTTTCTTCCCCAGCCCCGCCGCCACCTCCCTGCGGCCGCGATGCCCGACAGCGGCCGGACCGCGCTCCGTCCGTCCGTCCGGCACCGGCATCGGCACCGGGACCCGCAAGGGCCGCGCCGCGCGGGCACGGAGACCATCCCCGTCCGTCCCC